>ML675616.1:2749785-2820510 GCA_007922155.1 Mesoclemmys tuberculata | reverse complement strand
GGGGGGGGGGGCACCGGCGGGCCATGTGCGTTGGAGCTGGGGCGGATCGCGGTGCCTGCGCGCCCGCCCTGCCCGGGAGGGGAGATGCTGAGAGCGGGGCGGGAGGGGCGGGGCAGGTCCCGGGCGGGGCTGGTCCCGCCCGTGGAAGCGGAGACGAGGCCCCGCACAAGCCCCAGACCCGGCCCCGGCCGCCGCCCCACTTTTCCGCCCGGCGGCTCCCGGGGTTTTATGGACGGGGGGTCCTTGACCGCAGCCTCCTTCAGCTGCAAGCGAGAAGCCGGGCGGAGGGTGGGTCAGAACTTGTAATCCAGGTGACAGGTGACCCCCGTCCTACCAACCCAGGGCACCGCACCTCGGCGTTTACATTCTCAACCTGCCCCGTCCGAAAGCGAATCGGACTCGATTTATCCACCTGTCCTGCCATCGTGGATCTGTCCGTGGTCCGATGGAGACCTGCTGTAGGTGTTAGCGCACACCCTCGATTTTAAGGCCTATCACCTGCCATTAAATTCCCCGTCACCCACCTGCTGAGCCCAACCACCCACATTTGACTAAAGCACCTTCCAGCAGGACGGCCGCTCTTGATTTGAAGACACCAAAAGATGGAGAACTCACCCCTTTCGTAATCACCCCCCACCCAATTCAGTTTTGTGCCCTATTTCCACCTGAATTTGTCTGGTTTCAGCTCCCAGCCCTTGGTTCTTATTCTGCCTTTTGCAACTAGAATAAAGTCCATGGAGTGCTTGGTCTTTTCTTCCCATGACCATACTTGTACACTGGAATCACATCCGCTCTCAATCTTTTTGATATGCTAAATAGATTGAGCCTTTAAGATGCTCACTTTAAGGCATTTTCTCCAACTCTCAAATAATTTTTGTGGCTCTTCTCTGCACCCTCTCTAGTTTTTCAACATCCTTTAAAAACGTTTATAGACCCCAGGGTTGCATTACCATATTTTGTCACAGCATCCTCCTAGGAGCTCATGTTCAGTTGCTTGTCCATTGTGACCCCTAAAACCTTTTCAGAGTCACTGCTTTCCCAGAGCCAGCCCTCCCATTGTGGAGGGTGGCCTACATTCCTTGTTCCAAGATGCATAACTTCGCATTTGATGCTATTAAAATGCATTTTGCTGGGTCTGAATGCCTGTCCTCATTTACCACTCTGCCTATCTTTATGTCAGCTGCAAATTTTATCAGCAGCAATTTTATATTTGCTTTCAGATCATTGCTGAAAACACTTGAGTAACAACAGGCCTAGTACCGATCCCTACAAAACCACACCGGCACCACCCCCGTGTAATGATTCACAGCTACATTTTGAGATCTGTTCCTTAGCCTGTTCTGACTCCAGGTAACATGTGCTCTGGCACAAGTGGGTGGTGCTAATTTTTTAATCAGAATGGCATGTGATACTAAGTCAAACCCCTGACAAAAGTCTTTGTACATTACATCTACGCACTTACTGTTATCACCCAGACTTGTAATCGCAAAGAATTAAATGAGGGTTGTTTGACAAGACCTATTTTCCAAAAACCCACATTGATTGGCATTAATTACAGTCCTGCTCTTTAATTCTTTATGAATAGAGTCCTGTATTGGCTTTTCCATTATTTTGCTCAGCAGAGATGTCTGGCTAATCAGCCTACAGTTAGTGAGGCCAGCGTGCTTGGCCTGACCCAGCATTAGCACTCACTCTTCCAGTCTTCTGGAATTTGCCTGGCATTCCAATACTTATTAAAAATTAACACCACCAGGCGAGAAATCGCCAACTCTTTTTGGGTGCAAGTTATCTGGGTCGGTCGGTTTAAAAATGTTTATTGCCAGTTGCTAATATAGTTGTCTAATATCCACTAATAGACTGAAAAGTACATCATCCTCACACGACATGAGTACAGCACCCTGCTCCTTTCCCCCCACAGAACAGCCAAAGTTCTTGAAAAAATATAAAATAGAAATATAATAGCTACTGAAGTCACGGAGTGGCTCTGTGCCTCAGTTTCCCCATCTATAAAAGGAGATGACACTTCCTTCAGAGGGAGGCAAAACACTGTGAGCACCTTGGATGGAGTGTTCTGCAGAAGGGAGAGCACTACTCACTCTTACAGACGCCCTCCGGGGCTGAGGAATGCGTCCATTGAGGGCGTGTCACACGCTACACCTCTCAAGTTCCACGCGGTGTCATTATCCCTGATGCCATAGAACAATTCTGGCTAAAGGGAAGAAACACTGCCACAATCAGAGCAGGAGCATTTGGCCTGCCCTGTGCATTGGCAGAAACGATCACACAACATCCAGGGCAGCGCTGAAGGCAGCCCCAAGAGCCGACAGATCATTTCCACTAGCTGGTGGCAGGGGTGTGGTTTGCTGAAGAAACAACTGGCACCCACTGTTCCCAGTCTGCCGTACAGAACCGCCTCCGGTGACCGCACTGGGGCTCTGCACAGAGCCATGGTGGTCACTGTCTCAAAACATGCATGCAAATTCCTCCTCCTGTTACCAGGGTCAGAGGCTGCTGCGATAGCTGCCCTCCTTATCTGAATCAGCCCTCAACAGCTGTGCGAAAAGAAACCCACAGGCAGGGGCCAGCAGGTTGCCGATGGGATGAGGGAAGGAAGGGGAAATATTCCGAGCAGGAGCAGCAATGCTTTCCAGGGTGGTTGGGGCACTGGCCGTTTGGTGGCATGGCACTGGGTGAAAGTCGATAAGCCCTGCCATTAACAGGGCAGCTTATCCTCTTCTGCCAGGGAACTGGGGGCTCGAATCCAAAGAGCGTCACAGTCGAGGAGAGAGTGAGCGGGGCTGGGAACTTTAGTTAACTTTAAATTGCTCCCACTTCACCTTTGGCTCAGCCTACAACAAACATTTGATTTTGGTTTGCCAGCCAGCCGTGGGAAATCAGCACAAATAGTCGTTTCCAACGATGCTCGGAATTGGCCAGCAATCAGAAAAGCCCATTTTGAGTCATACTAAACGTTTCATTCCAGGCAGCTTCCAAGGAAGTGCAGGGGTGTCCCTTTATAACCATTAGCCCAGTGGTTAGAGGATGGGCCTAGGATGTGGTAGACTTAGGTTTGAAATCCCCCCCACTCCCCCCTGCAGGAATTTGACCTCTGATCTCCCCCGTCCAGGTGAGCAATCAGCTATCAGCTAGTCTGCTCTCAAGCTTTCCTGCTTAAGCGCTAGACTCTTGTACAGCTACATAAATATTCATTGGGCCAAAGAGAGAATGGCACTCAAGGCTGGTGTTTAAAGGGGCTCACCTGGCAGGAGATGGAGTTTAAAATCCCTCCTCTGACGCGGAGAATAAGGGGATGTCAGTTTTGCAGAGCCAATGAGCCCCTCCTTCCCCCCCACCCCCACACACATCGCACAGCTGCACAATTCTGCATCTGACGTTCATTCTAGAGACTTGTCACTCACAGGCAGTTTGGGACACGGATGGGAGGATCCTCAATCCTCCCACTTTTGGGGGTGGTAAAGCAGCTAAGGACATAAGGTTAAAATTACAATTAAAAAGAGATTATCATCCCTCCACCCTTGGACTGGCTTGGGACAGCGTCAAAGTCAGGCCTCGTGGAGATGGGGGATGGCTGCAGATTTCCTACACCTCAGAAACTAAAGGAAGCTGGGGCTAGTTTTGGGTTCAGGGATAGCGGAAAGGCAGTCCCCTCGCTGGAGACATCATAGGGTTCATTGTTAACTTAACAAGCAGCATGCAAGAAAGGTTTTGGGATCCCAGAACCAAATGCGCACAACTGGTGGCAGGTGGGAGCTCCGCACTGCACGCCCCGCAGTGAGATTTGAACACAGCAGCTAATGCCCAAGGTGCCTTGTGCAGGGAATCATACAAACACAATAGAGAACGAGCCCGTACGCAACTGAGCCGGCCCAGTGACTTCAACAGGAATAGGCATTGCTCATCCGCACAACACAACCTACAGCTGAATCCGACGCCATAGCTGTCAGGGGAAATAAGAGAATAAATCCAATCAGTGGAGGCCACTGACGCTGAGAAATGGAAAGGCAAAACTGACCTACACGGAGAAACTCCGAACCAGCCTATGGCCAGCAAAGATCGTAATGTAACTGGCTACCGCGACTGCATCAGATTAAGCATTACCAGGCCTGTGGCATCGCCTCCCTCAGGAAGACGGGCAAGGCCGCTGCTAGAGTTATTTAAAATTAGATTGCACAAAACACTGCAGAATAAAGCGGAACAGCTGGAGGGAACAATTGTGCTAGGGCCGGGTAGGGGGCTGGGGAAGAGGATCAATGCAGTTACTTATCAGAAATAAGCTCCTTTCTTATTAAATGCAGAGGTGGCCCCATGGAAGTGCAGACTGGATGGATTGAGAGAAATGCCTGGCGCCCATATTTCTATTTTTTAACTAGATAAATTTTAAATTCTCAGTTTTTCTTCTTCCCGGGCAGCAAATGTCCTGCTCTTTTCAGAAGGTCTAAATTCTGCAGCCTCTCTCGTGTATACCCCTTTGTCCTGAGCCCTGTGTTTCTCTGTTGTGCAGCCAGATGACCACTGCACTACTGGACTGCAATCTTTATTCTTTATTCAGATCGTTTCTATTATTTTGCCTGATGATGGCCACGGGGAGTTCAGGGACGAGAAGCCATGCCCATTGCTCCAGCCTGTGTGGTCCCCGCGGAGAAGCTGTAGGCATTTAACACCAGCAGGACCCTGCAAAGCTTTACGCTTTGCCAATGTAATGGGCTGAATTAATTCTACTTCTTGGGCCACGCTCTCCAACAGTGGGTCGTGTGAATCCCCGAGAATAGGGGACCTCTAGGAGCAGATGGGAGTTTAAAAGGACCTGCTACACCCACTCCCCTGAGTTTTCTACGCTGACCTGCTCAAAACTTCAGCAGTGGCTGGCCGTCCCTCTTACCCCAAACACACAGTTGCTTTGCTCCATCTGGGCAGCCGACCTCACCGCTACACACGGACCGCTCAGCTCAGTTCCTGCTGTTTAGTTGAGACGCACCCAGAAAAGGCAAAGAACCACACCTGCCCAATGTGCCATGGAGGGGCAGCCGTGGTGGGACGTGCCGCTACGGAGTTTCTCAGGGAGTTATGGTCTCCCTGAGGTTCCTCACGTTACTTCTAAAAGGCTTCCCACAAGGGCATGGCACCCTCCTTCCACACCAGCCAGAGGTGCAGATTCATAGCCGTTTAGCTACATTACTGCTAGGCTAAGAGGTTCCTTGGTGCTCAGCTGGGAGCATCCCACAATCAATTATCCAGTGGCCTGTGTGATGTGCGTGTCCTGCTCACCCAGGGTTCCTGCATAGCTGCCCCACCAGGCAGAAACCTGCTGGCAATTCTCTGCCCATATGGTCTCATCTCACTCCATTCCATGCAACCTTCATCCAGACAACACATTTTGTGTTTGGAAATGTCCAAGGTTTGTTCTGTTCATCTTGGATGAAATCACCACCTTCTTATTCTGTATTCTCCTGTTGTCTTTCTCCGTCGAGTATAAACATGTATTCTTTTGCAAAAGGGCTGGGGAAGGGAGGCGACAGAATGGGAGCAAAACAAGATAATGGGATTTTTTCCAGACACAACTGAGCTTGTTTTCACCAAGGACAGATCAGGAACAGGAGAAAATGCAAGAAACCTGCAACCAAAACCATTTCCAGCTACACTCAGACAGCTTCTCCAGCAAATAATTCCAGCCACTCCTCAAAACACAGAGGGGATGGGAAACTTAGCAGCCAGAACTCTCTTCTCCCAGGTCACCCTAGGCTGCTGCGTTGTTCAGAGGGGATGGGAGTATTCACAGCATGAAGCTTGCAATCATTAGTTCGGTATAAAATGACTATAACTTTGGTTTGGAGAATCGGATTGGCCTGAGAATTGCCAGATCCATTCTGATGGCAAAGGAGAACATTTCTGCCAATCTGGAAGAAAATCTGCCCAGCTGATTTTGAGTTACAAGGATACTAAGATTTTCCTGATCTGAACTGCGCAGTTTTCCTATCAAACTACAACATTCTCCAGAAAAAGCAAGACTACCACCACAAAACCAAACAATTTCACTCCTGTGCAGCTCTTCCAGGGCAGGTGTCTCACAGCACTCGCTGCTCTTCCAGTCCTGAGATGATATTCCCCAAACCTACCAACACTTTCTTTAAAACAATGAACCACCAAGGCCCCGACTTGGCCTATCTCCCAAGTGGTTGCTGCTACTCTGGTCTTCTCATACTCTACATCTTTTGTTTGTGATTCTCTTTTGGACTGCAAGCTCCTCGGGGCAGAGAGTCATTTTCATTTGCAAAGCATCCTGTACACCTCTGGGACGGTCTTCATAACAGAGCTGGGAATTACAGGGTAGGTACACCCAGGGCATTACAGGAGGAAGTGAAGGAGGGATATAGATAGGGGCCTTCAAATAAAGACAGATCCTCTGTTAGAATCAGTCTGGAGAGAAACTCCACGCAGTATGTAGAGGATGGATTTGGCTGTGTAACAACTGGAGCACAGCAACTGGGCTGAGAGGAAGTAGCCCAAGTGTCAGATAATGGAAATTTGGGAGGAAGAACATGACTGGAAACCTGATCCTGCTAACCAGAGAGAGGAATCTGTGATTTCTAGCGGCTGAAGTGTTTGTAACTCCTCTAGTGCTGGCAACACACTATGTGGTTAGTGGATGGCTTTGGCTCTTAGCAGAGGCAAGAGTGAACTGAGCAATTACATTTAGGAATAAGTGGACCGTGACAATACCTCAAGAAACTTAATGGCTGGAAGAGAACATTATTGGCCAACATATTCATTAAAACTATTGGTGTTGCCCTGACTTGTAGCTTGCAATGTGACAAATACAAATGAAAACCTCAGAGATGAGGACAGGCACATCGTTACCGAGCTGTCACAAAAACAGGAGATAGTAACCTTCTCTGCACCATGCCTCCAACCATCTCCAGGGCCTGCAACTTGAACACACTCCAGAGGCAATTTGATTTTGCAACATTTTATTTGTGTTTTGAGATTACAGAGTCTTTATTGCTGATCTAATACAATCACTCAGACATTAATATTTAAAACATCCTTTTGAAAAGGTTATATTCTCAGAGTTTTTATTTCCTTTCTGTAGAATTATGACAGATGATTGGTTTGTTTTTCCCCCCCTGCTTTCTAAAGTTCAGAACAGAATTATTTTCCTTATATGATTTTGCTGGTGTCGCCTATCTCCTTTTTCTAATATTTAAAAAAAACCTGTTACATTTAAAAAACCCATTACACTTAATTTAGAGATGATCACGGAGTATGATTCCCGATTGATTAGGAAAAGCCAAGCAAGCAAAAGCGCTTACAAAAAGGCATAGCTACGTGGAGAAAATCTTTAAAAGATCAGAGGGGGGAAAGCCAGTTAGGATGACTTTTTTCTTCTTCCTGATACACAAGATAAAATGAGCTTAAAATCAGCACAAACAAATTCACGGATGAGGACAGCACCACCACATGCTACGCTAGTGACAGACATGGAATAGGTAAGCGACTCTTTTGAGATGCACCTTGGGGTCACTTGGGTGGAATGGTTATTTTCCTGGGGGCAGAGTCAGCAGTGTTTCTGACCCCACTTTTCCAAAGGGTGCCTGGATCAACATATGACCCACAGCTGCATTTCCCAATTGGCTTCCCTCCAGAAAAGAGAGAGAGGCTAATGTCACCTTCCCCACAAAACAAAAGAGAAAAGAAGGCTCGTAGCACCACTGTGCTACTCTGGATGGCCAGTCTGCTGTCTACAGTCTTGCCAGTTCTCAGAGACAACTAGGAACTGGTTCCACATGTTAAATTAGCAAGTGTTCAAATGATGCCTAGCAGCCCTGGCAACTTGGAACTGATGACAAAGCTCCATTTCTGTAAAGCACCCGGGCTACACCTCCCAGCTTGCAATGCTCCATCTTGATCTGAGCAGAAATGCATGCAGGGTTTGCAATCTCTGAGGCTGCCTCTCTGCCTGAAGAGGCGTGGGATGCTCTGATCGCCCTGCCCCAGACATGCAAGGGAGAAGGCTAGCTGATATTAAGCAATGACTGCCTCTTAGTTTGCACAGGGAATACCCAGCCACGCCACCTGACTCCTGCAGAGCTAACTAAATAAAAAGTGCACACGTCTTTATTCAACTGTCTCTAGTGAACAAAGGAACACAAGGAAGTTCCTTCTTTGTCAGTTTGGAACATTTGCACCCACTCTGTTCCAGTTTGTTGATAGGAGTGTGTATTGGGAAATAAACGATGGTGCCCTAAGGTACCCTTAGCTAAAGGCTGTACTTTGCTATCAGATTTCAAACCAGCATCGTGGTGTTAGCCTGGCAAGTCCCAGTAGGCGTACAGCCACGTTGTGAACACTGTATGGCTCCTGATATAACTGGGCTCAGGTCAGAGAGGTGAGATGCAGGCTCACAGAGCATTCAGCCAGGGCGGATGTCAAGCGTTTGTCTAACAAGCAGTTTCACAGGCCAGGTGTGATCACTTGAGATAAAGAGCAGGCTGACATGTTGGATGCATGTACCTACGCATCATACATGGACGATCCCACACCAGCTCCAAGTGAGCAGGACAAGGTAACATTCCAGATTAAATCACAGACATGTTACACATCCCCAACTCCTGGCTGTTGGGATACGGTGCTACGTCTGGTTTGCTACACAGAAAAGCTCCCGCTAAGAAATTATTTCCTTTTATCCTTTGCTGCTTGTGCAGCCCATATGTGCCAGGATCATAAAGAGCTACATGGGCAGACATATTCCTGGGGCTTTTTGCCCAAAAACAGACACCATTCAGGCAGTGCAGTCCAAGTGTGAAATCCTGACCCCACTGGAGTCAAAGGGAGACTTTTTGCCATTGACTTTCACGGGGCCAGGATTTCACCCCACATGTCTACAAACAACCAAAGTGACTCCAGAATACAGCCGGGTTGCTGCAGAATAGGTTACTCAACCAAAGTAAATAATAAAAGTAATACACTCAACTCGCATTTTAAAAAGTTAAGTGGCCTCTTCTGAAAATCTCAGGATCTGAATAAAATCCACCCAGAGTTGAAGATTGATGCGTGACTGAGGATCATTCTATGATGCCTCCCACAGATACAGTCTCATAAAACTTCCAATAGCTTGTCTAAAACTTTCTACCTAACTCTAGAACTTTCTCCATCCCCTTAGATATTTAAAATTGGACTAAACAGCATACTAGAAAATTTGCTGTAAGGAACAATCGTGGCATTGGACAAGCTGGCCCAGGAGCTGGTCTTCATCTCTAATTTTGGGTGATTCTCTGACTTGCCTGTAGACCACAATTTGTCTTTTGTGTGTGAGAACAGAATGCCACAAAGAAACCACTCCCATCCATAATGGCCGAGGATTCAGAGAGGGCAAAATAAGGATAGTCACTTGATCAGGTGCTCAGATACCATGGTGGTTAGCATGGCATACAGGCTGATAAGTCAATGCCTCAGTGGATGTTTGGTAAGTATCACTTACAATACCTGAAATTTTAAAAAAGGAACATGTCTTCAATGACTGTGGTGAGACATGGCAACTTTAAAAATTAGCTTGACGTATGTCTGTGTTGTATGTAACATCCAGACAGGACATCTTGGGCTAAAACAAGTAACGGAGGCATATTTATCTTCCATAGTTCTGACTAATAGAGCAAGGCTTGACAAGATAGAAATGTGACAGTGATTGTGGACTCTACTTAGATCTCTGGACAGAGCATACTTCATGGTAATTGCTTGGGGGCCTGGTGCTTATAAATCCAAATAAGATTCCCTAGAATTCATTCACTGAACAAATGAATATTTGAAAATAAGACTCGAACAGCTGGGAGTCTGGGAAACATTTCCATGAAACAGGTGCTTTTATATAAGAAGTCACTTCCAGAGAGGACTGAAATACCAGTCGGAGAAGGATCGTATCAAGAACGGTCCTCAGAACCGCATCCTTCTGCAGCAGTGTGTGAACAGTGAGCTTCTGAGTTTCGTCTCAAAGAGCTACCTCGAAATACAAGCAGCATTTGTTGGCAAAGTTGCAAGGCTGTTCCACAAGCATGAGCACAAAATGCCACCCAATTGCTCCATGAGAAATATAGCTTTGGTTGACTTGTAAAATGTTGGCACTCATAACTGCAGAAAAATACTGCAAAGCTGCTGAAAAATGGTGTGTCATTGGATCAAATTCCGCTGGTGTGAACTCATCACTGACTGCATCTCTGCCTCGCAGATTCCTAACTCAGGCTAATGGGATTCTCCAGCAGATGCTAGAGACTGAACTCTTGGTTATAGCTTCCCATTGTGCTAAGACAAAGTTCACTTTGGGTTGTTACCAAAGCCTGCCCTTGAACAATAAGCAGAATTAGGAAGTTTTCTCCAGTGGCTGCTAGCAAGATTTAGTGTTTCACTACTAAGGCAGCAACAATCTCGTCAGCAATGTCTGGAGCAAACAGGCTTGTGCTAGTTTCATTTTAAAATGGCATGGAAACAAAATATCAGAGAGCCTCCTGCCCTGCAAACCGATGGCCAGTGCTTGGGACTGTCCCAGATTCTGCTTCCATGTAAGAAATGTTAAGGTACAAAGGAAATGTGCAACCCTGAAATTAAGTTACTGGACATTAAGGTACTAAAGTAACGTGCAATCTTGAAGTCTGATCTCAAATCTCGCCTCATGCATGGTCTCCCACCCCCTGTATATTAAAATAGACACGGCGATAATGGGTTACTTGAAGCTAACAGATACTTTGCAACAAAATTCAGCCAGATTCTTCTTCTCCCCACTTGCTTCCCATCTCCCAAAAAACAAAAACCAACCGTCTCACAGTCCCATGGCAGTAAAACACCATTGGCAGAGGCTGCACGTACAGTACTCTAGTTTAATAAATAAATAACCTAACACACTGTCTACTATGTGAGCAAGTCCAGCTCTAACTTAAGAAGCTTGTACTGTTTCATCCTGTACAACGGTTGGGAAAAGGCTTGGATTCTTGTTTTTTACTTCTGGCTGCAGCTGCAGAAACTTAATACCTGAAAAAAGATGAGAAATAATGAGAAATAATGCTCCGTCAGTCAGCCATGATGTATGAACCTGCACCTTGTTCCTGATCACTGCCAGGGACAGACAGAGAGTAACCATTTAATGGGTATAAATGCAAAGGAGGAAGGAGATTGTTTAGGAGGGGAATAACCTCTTCTTCCCTTGAACACCACATCAAATTTAGATATCTTGTACTCACCTGCCAGGCCCTTCGACTTTACATTCCGGACCTCAGGAACAATTTACAAAAGTCCCTAAAAGTCCCACTGACTTTTAATGACCTGACTGAAAAGCTTTAAAAAAGGATGGTTTAAAATCTGGAAAGAATACTGGAAGAAACCCAACAAAACTGATTCAGAGCTGGAGAAAATGCCTTCCTGTGAGAGACTGAAAGAGCCCAATCTGTTGGTTTATCAAACAGAAGATTGGGAGGTGATTTGATTGCAGTGTGTAAGTACATGTATGGGGAGAAATCACCAGGTAGCAAAGGGCTCTTTAATCTAGCAGAGAAAGGCAGAACAAGAACCAGTGGCTGGAAGCTAAAGCCAGACAAATCTGAGTAAAAAATAAGGCATGCATTTTTAACAGTGAGAATGATTAACCCCTGGAACAAAGTACCAGAAGAAGTGGTGGATTCTTACTCTGTCTTTTCAAAACCCAGACTGGCTGCCTTTCTGGAAGATACACTTTAGCCAAACACAAGTTATTGGCGACTGTGCTGAGGTAATGGGGTGAAAGCTAATGGCCTGGGTTATGTAGAAGGTCAGACTAGATGATCTCATGGCCCCTTCAGGCTATAAACTATGAATCTAAGTGCTTACGTTGCTGCAAAATATGGGACTTAGATGGTTTTGAAAATTTCACCCCTCGTCTTTTGTGTGTGACCCGCCCCCGTCTCCTAACTTCTCCATATCCAAGACTGCTGTAAGCACTCTGAGGCAGAGATGGTCTGTGCCCTGTACAATGCCCAGCTTTTTGTTGGAGCTCAACAAATCAGTACGGCATGAAACCGAGCAAAGAGAAATTTAGACCGAGTCCCTACTGATAAGATCTAGAAATGGTCAAAGCCCCACAGCTTGTTATACTTAACATTGGACAGGAACACACTGAAGAACGGGAAGGATTCACTGCCGTTTTGCAGGTTCTTCCCACCTCTAACTCTGATGGCAATTCCTTAATGTTCTGGGGCCTGGAGTCCAAAATTCATATCAACACTGACGTGCTGTGTATTGTACACTGCTGTTAAACTTTGGGGTACATAAGGCAAAGGAGTGTATTCTGGCAAACCCCATCACACAAGCTCAAACTGAGCAGTGATGGTGCAAAACTCTTTGCATCCCACCTGTCAAAAGGAGCGCAGAACTTAAATGAATCAGAAGATTTCCTAACAGTTTGATCTGGAAGAGAGAGAATCTGAGGTGTCATAATGAAGCCTTTATATTTTTACTGAGCACTGTCGATATGTCCAGATCTGTGCAGATGCTGAAAAAGATGGTTCACATCCCGTGATTACATTCCAAGGCCGACAGAAACAAAAGAGTTAAAACATACCAAGGTACGTTTTCAAAGGCACAAATGCACATAAGTACGGCAATCTAGCCCACAATGCAATAGATGAGGTTACAGTGCTGAAGTCTGTACTGCACCATGAGTCTTCCCACCAGAAATCCTCCCCCAGGGACACTAGCACAAATGCTGCTTTGTACCGTTTTGTGCTTGTCAGACTTTAAAAATAATTTGTCATTTGAGTTGGCTGGAGGTGTTACTGTGAGATTTGCCACTTTAGGATGACAGCTTCTGCCAGATACAATAGGCTGCCTCAGTTCATGCCAAGTGTTGTGTGTCACAGCTGATCGTGCATTGTCTGATTTCCTTCATTCTGTGCCTCCACCATTTTATAACATGTCTTGATCTACTTGGGCAATAGGCAATTGCCAGGACTCCAGGAACCCTTCTCAGGCTACCAGTGGAATTAAATGCTTAATCATGGTGATTCGTCTTCCTCATATATGTAAGGTTGAGCTGATACCCATATATACATGTATGTGTGTGTGTAGATGACATGAAAGAGAAAGAAATAAGGTGGTTAAAGCCAGTACCTGTAGTAGTTTGGTTTGAAAGGCCCATTTTTATTTAGTCCCAGGTATTTTGCTTGTTCATCTGTTAGTTCTGTCAGATGTGCATCGAACGTTGGAAGATGAAGGCTTGCCACGTACTCATCTGAAACAGATTCAAGCCCTGGAAAATTAGCCTGAACACAGTGAATCCCCATGGTCCCTCTCTCTAATGTACAAACCAAAAAGGCTTTTGCATTGTATGTAAGAATTTGTAACAGATTATGGGTCTGTCTACACAGCAATGTAAACCTGGGTGTAAGCCCTCCTTATGTCCACACACCAATTGTGTTAACCTAGCGCTTGAACTCAGGATCCCAGGACCCTGCAGAGCTGGAGGGTTCAAGCCTGTGTTAAGCTAGGGTCTGAGCCCTTTTGCTTTCCTGTGTGCATGCGGCCCCAGCTTGACTCTGGTTCTGGAAGTCTTCTGGATTTATCCCAGAGTTCCTTGGGCAACTTCCTTTGTCTTTTCTCTGCCCACAATCTGTCCTGCAGTCTACTGCAAACAGAAGCCACACCTCCCTTTGCAAAGGGCAGCAGCTCAGGTTATTGTTAATGCATTGTCTGCTGAACACTGGTCTGTAAGCACACTACCAGACAGCCTGCAGGGTTTTCAATGGAGACCAAACAGAAGCAGCTTTTTTGCAAAGAAAGCTGCTTCCTGGTCACTTCCTGGGCCAGATTTGGGGGCCGGCTGCCTGGGTGCCCTGGACTGGGTACAGGGGTCGGGGATCCCCAGGGGGTGCTGGAGCATCCTATACCTCAAACAGATAACAATAAATAAAATAACCAGCCAACCAAAAACCCCTCCACTGAACGTGCCATTGTACAACTTACGACTTGCCAAGTTTGGTTTTAACAGTCTGACAGCCCTGGGGACTGACGTCCTAATTCTCAGGTGCACATGGCCATTCTCCTGCCTCAGGGACTCTGCCTAGTGCTGGAGAGCCCCCTTCTCAGATTAGATGTCAGTTCGGTATAAGGCCTTCTCAAACTGGCGTCATTCTACCAAGACAGCCACCAAAGACACGAATTAGGCAGTTTACGTGCCCATGTGCTCCTTGTGGGCACCCGAGTCCCATCAATAGCACCGTCTCAGTTAGGAAACAGGGGGGATAGTAGAGTTTTCCCACAGTGCACCACATTCCTAGGTCTACAGTGTTGACAGCACTCTGGGATATGGTTACTTTGACGGGTCTGTGCACTGCAATGTGGATGCCAAAGCCCTAGGTTTGAGCATAAGTCAGAAAATCCTTTACCTAGGATTCAAATGCAGTGTAGATGCTCAAGCCCAGGGTTCCCTGGCATGGCTCAGCTGACTCGAGTCCCATTAACCCTAGGCTTATATTGCTGTATAGAAATACGCAATGTGCCCCATCCTGACCTCTAGGGGAATTTGCCCCTGTAAGAAGTGCAGGATCTGGCCTTGTAGGTGTTAACATGCCATGTGCAAACACAGAGTAAACGAATAGTTCTAAAGTGCTTCTCTCTTCGTCTGCCTGAATCAACCTTAGTGGATGCATCAAGCATTGCAAGAGAGACACTGGATCTCAGGACTGGTAGCTTGGGCAGGGAAGTGAAGGAAGAAACTTCTTTTTAAACCCAAGCACTGCTGTTCACCTTTACAGGGAGAAGGGCTGTGTCATGTCACTAGATCTTGACATCAATATGAATGACCTCCAAGCTGAATACAACTTATTATCCCTGAGAAAAATATGAGGGTCTTCTAAACACAGTTAGAAAAGAACTACAGCTGCATAGTCCCGCTGAAGGAAGGGAGTAAAAACTAGCTGCTGCAACCCTTACAGCTCATAGTTTGTCCACTGGCTATAGCACGGGAACGGGAGGCTGGACTCCTGGGGTCTGCCATTGAACCAGTGTGTGTCTTTGAGCAAGTCATCTTCCTCTCTGCCTCAGTTCCCCATGCGTAAAAGAGAGGTAATGCTTCCCTACTTCACAGGGGTGAGGCAGTCTAATAAACACATGCAAAGTTCTTGGAATCTCAGATGGCAGGTGCTATAAAACGTGAAGTACGTTACCCCTCGTTACCTCTCAAGCTGCCTAGTAATCCACGTTTCCTACTGACTTATCTTATCCTCACGCTACATCCAGCAGCATTAACACACCTTTCAGATGACAGTAAATGTTCATATCAGAACAACATATGTTCTGGAGTCAGGAGACCCAAGTAACGAAGGGGAACTGCTCTGAGAGTCCCAGATGTTTGGCTAGCTATGTGAGTTGTATGGTCGCTGCCATAAAGAATGAAGACATGTCTGAATTTGAAAAATAGAAGAGTCTCTTAGGGAAACCGAATCCCACCCTGAAACGTTTCTTCACTACAATGAACATGAATTAATTAGGGCCTGACCCGCTACTACAGCCAGCCAATAACCTCACCCTGCTTTATAGAAGATGCCACCGTGAGGTAGGGAAGCAAGATACCATTTGATAAAAGACAATTAGAGCAACTTGCCATGGTCATGGCAGCAGAGCCAAGAACAGAGCCCCTCTGGCGGCCTCCCTATTCTTGCTCTCACCACCAAACAATCCTCATCCCAATATTGGGGAAAAACGAAGACACACAACCCCCCAGAACGTGCGAGGATGAAGCCAGGTCTCCAAAAGCCACTGAGAGCCAGCCGCTCTCCCCCCAGCCAGCTCCGTTAAAGCAAAGACGAGGGGATGGGAATGCCCTTACCCATTTTCTTAGGCAGCAGGTAGACATCCTGTTTGTAGCGCCCTTCAGGAGCATTGTAAAGCTCTATCAAAGCCAGAGCCTGGGAATAAAACAACACATCTGGCTGAGTAACCCCCACATACCATGGAACAAAACACGCCTCTTGCTCACCCCAAACACTGCTCACCTGCGTGGTCGCAGTGATGGACAATACAAAGGTGGGAACAGTGGAACAGCTCAGGTTCAACAGACGGCCCTGAGAAATAAAATGAATAAGCTCCTTAATTCACACTGTATTGTACCTTTCAGCCTGGAGGATCCCAAAAGAAGTTGATTATCTATAGAAAGGACGTAGAAACTGCTTCAAACCATCAATTAAATGCTGGCTCGCTGGGGTGGAGCACAGCAGCCCTTTAAGAGCACACAGCTACACTCAACAGAAGCGAGGAATCTTGTTCCCAGTGGAACCTGCAAGGGGCTTTAGGGGCACAGGAGGTAGCGACCTCCAACTGGAGTTGAGGCACCAGGCCCTGCGTCTGTGTGAAAAGTACCATGGAATCATCTGACAGCCTGCACCTTCAAAAATGCAGCACTTGCCAACCCCAGGCTAGAAGAATGCCTCCTGGTGAATCACCAGCACCCCCGTGGAGCTGCCAGTGTTTTCCCAACCAAGCACTGACTAGCCAGGCCCCATTTCTCTTGCAAGAGCTGAGGAGATCACAACCCGGGCTGGAACAGGATTAGGAAGAGAGAAAAACATGCAAGGGAATGCATCCACCTGCTCCTTTGTGAAAGCCAAAGGAAATATTTGGCAGCAACTTTCTTAACAGTGGGGGAGAGCAAACAGAGAGCTCATTTGCCCACCAGTCCTCATTTCAATCTCCACTGCTGAATCGCCAGTGTCAGCCGACGTCAGAGGAATGAAATCTGCTGACATGCCAGTGAGTGGGCTGCTATGGGGAACGGGCAGAGCCGGAATGGGCTGTGGGGCTGTCTGGATCACACAGCTTGCCAGAGGGACAGACACAGCAGAGCTTCTGGAGTTAACAAACCCTTCTACCCGAAGAGACGTTGGTCAGCTGCTTAGGTCCATGCAGTAATCTCTAGAGAAAGTCTCTTGGGCTCTGTGCCCCATTCAACCCTTCGTCTCTTTACTGAGGCAGCCCACTAGGGCAACAGTCCCCCGCCCTTCATGTGCTACTTACCTCTGCCAGCAGCACCACCCTCTTCCCATCTGGCCAGATGACATGGTCTACCTGAGATCTCACCCTCTCCCAGGTCAGCTCAGGTGTACGTAAACTCGCCTGAAACAGAGCATTTAAACCAGTCAAACGCTGGCAAAACAGCAGAAAATAGCAGCTACAGGGCAGCAACGGATAGGGGAAGTAACAAAGATCCTCCACTAACACTGTTCTGGGCTTATAGATTCCTCCAGATCTGTTCTCTGTCAGTTCAAAGGAGCCTTTATGAACCCTATACTATATGGGTCACTTATTAATTTATCAGAGGCTGGAGCTCTAACAGCAGCTGTAGTTAGAATTCTGATTGCAAAGCTAGCTAAAAAGCAGGATGAAAATGGATTTACAGTCACGGATTTACATTATATCCACTCATAGCTGGAAAGAAAGTGACACCAGCAACATGATGGCTGGCAGCAGGGTACGGAGAAATGACGACTGTAACCACATGTCGGTGGGAAAAATAAATCTTTCTGCTAAGCACTGCTTACAGTACAGCAACAAACCCCTTCTGGACCTGCACGGCAAGGGAGGGATGACCCTATTTTCCTGCTTCTCTCAAACACAGATGAGCAGATTAAAGTTCTGTAAAGTAATTTGCACAATTTGCACCGGGGCTACAAGCAGCATGCTAAATTCCAGTCTGAGGCAGTTTTAAACCACCGATCTGTAAGACTCAGCAAAACCCTTACCGGCTTAATCACGTGAAAGCAGACAGACTAGTAGCAAGAGAAGTGCTGCTGTCATTAGCTGGCTACTGGGAAGGAGGAAAAAGAGCCATTATGCACTTCCAGGCTTTATTTCTGAAGCTAAACTACTTTGGGCTCAGCTCTTTTGACTCCTTTGAGAACCTCACTGTAGCGACAAAGCCTTTTTGGCAGCACAAAATAGTTGGCATGGATGGAGGTCTAGCTTATTCTGTAGCTCAGCCAGTCAGATCACTGCCTGATCTCAGAAGCTTTCAACACTGTTGAATGTCAGCGGCATGAGAGCTAGGAGGATGAGGGGAGCCAATGACATGAATGTAAGAAACCCCCTCCCACGACCTGCACCAGGAAACACACCCGTTCTTACCACGTCAATTTCAGTATTGGAATGTCCCATGTTGCACACAATACAACTGTTCTTCATTCGGTCTAGATGTTCTCTTGTCACTACGTTCTTGTTACCTTTAAAGCCAGAAATATACGGTAATTCATATGAATGCGACAGTATGTTGACCATTACATAGCCAATCAATTGGGTTTTACAAGATAAGATGTTCTAGAAAAAGGCACTCATTTTTCATGAATTTTCAAAAAACTAGAATGAAAATTAAATTTATGACATACACGTACTAACTAAAGAATGAACCAGGCTCTTTGCCCAGCAAACAAGAGGGATGCACAAAACCATTCAGACAAAGTAACAGACTAACAACCCCTGCTCCTCCAGGCACTTCCACCCCAAACTCAAACTAAACTTTCTCTGAGGTCTGAATTAGCTCCCCCTCCAGTGCCTGTACCTATATATTCTGTTCTGCTGAGCCACGGTACTTCTGGGCTGTAGCTTGGAATAAAATAGCTTGAGCATCCTCCCAGTTTTTCAGCAATGAGGAAGTACCAGGAACCTCTCAGAGAAGAGAACAGCAGTGAGCCTGCTCTCATCAAAACGTCTAGCCCAGTTTTGCAGATGCACAATGCAACTAATGCGAAAGTGCCTCCTTGCTTGGAGGACTATAATTGGCTGCTGTGAGTTAGCACCTTTACAAGTATTCCATCAGTACCCATTATTGTTACTCTCTCACCGTCCCCATCCAGTGGGATGGGCCTGACCAGCATATCTAACGCAGTTCATCTTACAGCTAGTCCCACTGCCCTGACATACATACCCGTGCAGGTGATGACAATGTCAACTTGTCTGATAACCTCATTGAGTTTCACAAGGCGGAATCCATCCATGCTGAGAGAGGAGAGGGAAAAAGCATATGGAATCTGGGGGTTGGTTGAAATATACCAGATTCAAAACACCAGAATGCGAGTCTCCGCTACCAACATTAACCCTTTGGAGCCAGGGACTGGGATCCCTGATGCAGCACACTGAGGGACCTGTAGTGGCATCAAGAACAGTGCTGGCTCGGAGGACCCTTAATGCAGTTGTAATGGAGAAAGTGACACATTGAAAGTGACATTGTGGATACCATGTGCTCTGTCAATTGTTCCAGATCAAAGAGTCTCAAGTATATTACAAGATGGCATTTCAGCCGTACAAACTGCACCTGGGATATGAAAATCCATTACTATAAATAATAAAGAAATTAGGTCAAACATTTTTAAACCTGGGTGCCTAATAGCCTCCTAACTCCATATTTAGGAATCAAAATTAGTGGCCCACACAGCTCCTACTGACTTCAGTGGGAATTGCAGGTGTCAGTATCTCTGAAAATAAGACCATATTTCTCCTTGATTCTAAGTATGGATTTAGGAATGTAACTTTAGGCCCTCTGGCATGAAACACCTGGGTTTAGATTTTTTTTTTCCATGACCACCATCAAAACCTCAGTTTGCAAAGTCATTCCCCTCAATAAAATTCCTCCTGCGATATCACCACTATGATGCCTATAAAGTGTATGATCATAATTACAATAAAAAGAAAAGCAAGTTTTTTCCTCCTCTGGGTTTGTGTGTGTTTCCCATCCTGTCTCTATGGCTGTCTTTTAGAGGGTGAGATCACCAAGGAAAGGTCTGTCTATCTTTGTGACTTGTACAATGCTAGCTTTATCGTTGGTATGAAGCAATCAAATTAACAATAAATTGATGCATGAAGCAAAATGGTCTGCAGCTTACTCTTACAGTTGAATTGCCTCTTGCAAGTTTGTGCATGTTACCAAGCAGATAGGATCAAACTGCATGGATCAGATCTGCTGAGTAAGCAAAGCTGATTAGTTAATTTTCTGACCATGACCGCACTGTGGAAGTGTGATGTTAGAAGGAAAAAGAGGCTGGTATGTTTAACAAGGCTCTGAAGCTTTTGGTACTTTGCAAAATGATTACCTTTCCTTTCCAACTCCTTTTTACTGCTGTTCTTAAGCATAAGTGGCATCTCCGCAATAAGCCAGATTTCATTTGGAGAAAACGAGGCCAGAGATAATCGCAACATCCACATGTGAGGGGACAGCTATGCGCTTTCAGTCCCACCTACAGCACCAGGATTTGTAATGCATGGTTTGTAACTGGACGATCTGAGAAACCGACACATTCCTTCAGTGGACTTCCCCGCTGAACACAAATAGGGACAAAGTATGATATTCCAAGTTAAAATTCTGATACTGCTACACTCCATAACACGCTGGCAGTCTCTAAACCTTCAACTGCCTCTTAAAACGTCTGTTATCTCTAAGAGTTGAGCTGTCTTATCAATAGATACAGATTAGCAGTTTGTTCCTGAGAAAAGTGACCCATTACTGATAGTGGCTGCGAGCAATGGGTCACCCTGAACCTGTGCAGCTGGGACAGAGAGTGATTGATGCAGACAGAATCCTAGCCTCAGTCATACGGTGACTGAATAAGATCTATGGAAGGAACCGGACTCCCCACTGCCCCTTACCAGGCTTGCAGGGCACAAATTGGATCGATCTCTGTCACATACACTATGGATCCCATGGCCTTCAACGCAGCACAGCAGCCCTTTCCAACCTGCGGAGGGAGAACAGCCCGAGGGCAGAGGATGAGAAGCCAGCAGCTATGCGGTGCACAACGTAGTAATACAGTAAGCAGAGCCTGCTCCCTACAGAAAGGTGAAAATCTCCCTGTTTACAAACGTAAGAGCAAATCCACTCTCTCCTCTGCATGGCAGACAGGTCACACCCCACTGCTGCAACCTGTCTGATGAACTTAACACACTGGGAGGGGCGGCCCTTGAAATATGGAGCAGAACCAACTGGAGCTAACTTTGCTCCAGAGCTGCCAGAGATAGGGCCCAAAGCAAAATCCTAGAACCAAATTCAACCAGGCTCTAGACAAGGCTGGATCCACCCCAAACTTTGTGGCCTGTACTAGAGAGTGCTGCATTAAAATTCTGGATTCAGTTTAACTCCAGGAAAGCTAGGGAACTGGATCAGGCCCCAACTTTAGTCACACCATAACCAGATGATTGAAAAATTCCATTTCAGCACCACAGTTTCTTTTCTTCATAAACTCCACCCCAGAAAGCAGCAAGACCGCATTAAAAGAAAGCATTAAAAAACCCACCAAACTTCTTACCTTCAGGAAATCTAAGGCCATGTCTATACTACTGTGGCATAGCTACTTGGCCACACCTATACTGCTGTAACCCCACAGCGTAGATACAGACTATTGTGATGAAAGAGGTTTTTCCATCGTTGTGGGAATGCCACCTCCTCGAGCAATGGTAACTGGGTTGATGGAAGCATTCTTTCATGCACTTAGCTGTGTCTACATCAGTAGGCTACGTTAGTAGAGCTACAATGCTCAGGGGGTGGATTTTTCACACCCCTAAGCTCTGTGGCTAAATTTTAAGTGTATATCAGATCTATAGGTCTCTTAAACCTTTAATCTATTTGGATGGTGCAATATTAATGTTTTAATCTCCCAGCCTTAACTAACTTTGCCCTTTACACACACAGTAAACCTGATAGGGGAATTCAAGGGCATGGCTGATTTGCCAAGAATTCCCCAACATGTTTGATTGTGCAATCGTTTCAGGGGCTTACTGGAACATGTGAGCACCATGTGCATTCAACGCTGAGATCACAGTCAAACCATCTGATGTCTGTTCAGTGGCTCAGTGACATTATGTGGGGGGTCTCAGTCCAGATCAGAATACACCTCATCTTAATCGCCACTAACTACTAGTCCACTTGTTGGCAGCCCAAGCTGGGACTTGTGAGGGAGGGGAGAATATGGAGACTGAACGCTCCACCAGCACCTCTAGAGATGATCCCTCCAGATCAAGGGTGAAAGTTCATTGGCAGGTCAACATCAAGATGGATTAATTGATCTTTCTTGACCGTATGTCAGTGTGCAATGCTACAGTCCCATCTCTCCCCAGCATCAAAACTCTATGTACTTTTTTAAAATTTATTGGTACTAGAACAGAAAAATGCAGAGGAACTGGGGGGGGGGGATCTTCATTTTTGTCTAATTGGGCCCATTACCTTTAGAAGCACGTTTTAAGAAAACTGCACATGCAGAGAGAAGCCATTTAGTTATAAAGCACCCTAGGACCAAGCCATGGAAAGGAAAGCTTGAAATTTTACATGCAGCAGCTGCTTGATACAACACACAAAGCAAATTCTGTGTGATGAAATATTGAAGTGTTACCTCTCCATAGCCACAGACCACCACTTGCTTCCCTCCAAACATCATGTCTGTTGTCCTTTTAAGGCTAAGAAAGAATGCAAGAATTAAAATAATGGATTTCAGATGCAACTCCCCCAATGCCAGGGCATAAAACTAAACAAATGCCAGCATTTAACCGGTGATAATGCTAAAATTAGTGCGCTGACAGACAGTTTTTTGGGGCTCAGCTGATGTGAAATTTCCTCTATCAGCAACTATCCCCCCCACAGACAACACTCCATTTGGTCAGCTTATCATATGCCTTTTCAACAGGATGACTGGAAAACCCGCAATTTTCTTTCTTAAGTATATTGGGCCAAATGGATACGTGTATAAATCCCCTGATCTCAATGGGAATTACATGTATGTATTTCAAGGGCAAAATCTGGCCCATAGTTTCTCCTAAGGGTCACAGAGTGGGAACCACAAGGCCCCTCCAGAACCAGTCTTCCCCACAGTAGCCCAGAGTGCTACCAGCCAAGGCATGGGGCTAGACTTGAAGGAGAATTTTCTATACAATGGCACCCAGAAGATCTTTTGAATCTTGGGAATGGCCCTGCCTTATACTCAGAGGAGACTGCTATGGAAGGAGCAGACAAACAGTAGTTTCCTGGCACAATCCTGAAGATTTGTACAAACAAGACTCTTCTTCCAGTCTGTTTCCTCTTAGCATCTCCCTAAGAGTGTCCTACATTACAGTCTATTTTTAGCATGCAAGTAAGTAGGTTAGCAGTACAGGGAAGGCAAAATTCTCTTACATTTCCCACTGAATTTAGACAGAAATCCCTGCAGATTTAGCTGCACTCTTGCACAGATTTTCTCTGGCCAAGTTTAAGGGGTGTAAGCGAGGCTTTATCTTAGATCTCGATTTGCTTACGTCTGTTACAATTCAATGTGACAGCAAGATAATAAGGAGGTGGCTTGGAAGTTCTCCATTGCAAATAGTCACTGACAATTAACACATGCTACATACACATGTGCACCTAATGTTACATCCTGTGAGGCCAAAAACCTGGATGCAGTTCTTCCTTAGATTGTAGACCTTTGGGGCAGGGACAGTGTTTTCATTACACGTGTGTATTTTGTCCAGTACAATCGGACTCTGACCAGGGCTCCTATGTGCTGCTACAGTGTAAGTAACAGTAGTTCTACAAAATAGTTTCACAAAACTACTTTAAAAGCACCCACAGACTTTGAGATAAGTCAGTTTCTATCTAGGTACCAATATGCCCTGCATCACTACAGTTTATAAAGGGCTCAGATACAATCAGTCCATCCTGAACATCCCAGGAAGGCAGGGAAATATCATGCCCTTTTTGCAATTAGTGGATGGAGGCACACAGAGATTAAACAAACTGCCCAAGGTCAGACAGTGAGTATATGGCCAGGCTAAGGGTTATACTCAGATCTCATGAGTCCAAGCCAGTGCCTTCATCACAAGACCATCCTTCTCATGCATCCAAGGAAAGGGAAAAAAATAAAAGCACAAGATTCGCTGACACAGGCAGTTAGAGTCCACTGCTGCGGGTGCATTTGCAGTGCTGTACCCTAAAGCTGATAGGAACAAATCTTCTGATTTAAGGCATCAGCTGATCACCACAAGGGTCAGAAAGATCTTTGTCCCAGTTCCCACTGCACAGCATGAGCACTACTGATGAGGTACGAGACCGGGAAATCTCTGCCTTCCACTGAAACATTAGGGATTAGTCAATGAAGGACACGGAATGTCAGATTAGATGGACAAATGGTCTGAGTCACTCAGGCAAATCTTGTGTTCCTACAAGAAATGAAACTTTAACATTTCCATATGATCCCTTAGAATATAAGAACGGCCATGCTGGGTCAGACTAATGGTCCATTTAGTCCAGTGTCATGTCTTGTACCATGGCCACGACCAGAGTTTCAAGGGAGTGGTCAGGACAGGGCAATTTTGGAGTGATCTATCCGTCTTGCCCTACAGAATTGTGGCAGTCAGAGGTTTAGAGTCACCAGGAGCATGGGGTTACACCCCTGACCATCTTGGCTACTAGTTATTGATGGACCTGTCTTCCATGAACTTATCTAGTTCTTTTTTTAACCCAGTTATACTTTTGGCCATCACAACAGCCTATGGCAATGAGTTCCACAGGTTAGTTGTGGGTTGTGTGAAAAAGTATTTCCTCTTGTTTGTACTAAATCTGCTGCCTGTTAATGTCTTTGGGTGACCCCTGGTTTTTGTATTGGGGGAAAGGTTAAACAACACTTTTCACTTTTTCCACTCCATTCATGATTTTTATAAACTGCTATCATAGCCCCCCTTAACCACCTCTTTTCTAAACTCGACAGCCTTATCTTTTTAGTCTCTCCTTGAACATCTGCGCTTCCTTTCTTTGAACCCTTTCCAGTTCCGCTATATCCTTTTTGAGATGGGTGTCCTGAACTTGACACAGTATTCAAGATGAGGGTGCACCATGGATTTATATAGTGGCATTATAATATTTTCTAACAATAGTTCCTAATACTATCAGCCTTTTTGACAGTTACTACTTACTGAGCTGAGGTTTTCAGAAAACTATCCACAATTACTTCAAGACCTCTTTCTTGAGTGGTAACAGTTAATTTAAAACTCATCATTAGATAGGTATGGTTGGGATTATTTTTTCCAATGTGCATTACTTTGCACGTATCAGTGCTGAACTTCCTATGGCATTTTGTTGCCCACTCACCCAATTTAGTGGACTTTTGTCCCGTCTAAGTACACTCAAACCTGAAAGTCATGTAAAGTGTTTTATTTACAGAGCTACGTACCCATCAAGAATGGATTCTCTGCAGCAGTACAAGTTGTCAAACTTCTGCTTGGTGACGGAGTCATTGACGTTCATAGCTGGGACACACAGTTTCCCAGCTTTAGACAATTGGTACAACCTGTTAGGAAAAAGGGAGAACATGAGAATGAAAAACAAACTGAGAAAGGTTTCCCTATGTTCTGCCTCCACATGCTCTCTTCTCTCTCTTGATTAGCTGGCAAGGAGTGGCACATATCTCCAAAGCCAAAGTTAGCATCTACCAATGGAGACCCTAGCAATTCCAGAATGGGAGGCATGCCCCTCATTTCATAAACACATTTATGTTTGTCCACTCCAGAAAAACTTGCCAGCATCAGATTAGAATCTAGAGCATGTTATGGCCTTTGCTACTTCACATTTTTATCAAGTGTACCACAAGTGCCTCTTGCAACTTCAGATCAATATTCTTTGGTGGTCTTTTAATGGAAAAATGTGTGTTCCTGAAGACCTCCTATCACATTTCTTACAATTTAGGTGCAAGTAGTAAGAGCTGGTCACAGGAGGGAGAGACACAAAACAGCCTTACAAAATGCAACCACCAGATTCATGTTTGGACCAAATTACTTACGGTATTTAAAATGGCACAGTCAGCACACTGATTGCAACATAAGGCAAGTTACACTCATGCTGCAGTATATGCTGAGCTGAACTTTTGTTACTGGCAATGCATAGAAATGTCTCTCTCTGTGGAAGCATTCAGCTATAATTAACTACTATGAGAGTGAAAACACACACAAGATAATGAATCTAAATTATAAAATACAAACAGGAAGAGAACCTAAAAGTATTCTATTGTTATGTGTTCAAGAACTGCAAACCAGGATTTGATCCCTCAATCAGCTCCCTCACAAATACACACCGAGTACAATTATGCCTTCTCCAGAAGACTCTTTCCTTTTGCTCTCTACTGTTTGCCACAACCTGGACAACACATCTACACAGAAACTGCCCAACTGTATATTTTCTTCTTCACACTCTGACTCATCTACAAGCCTCAAGTGTTAGCTCCTCGCTACAGTGATTTCCCGATACAAAATTTCAAAAACGAAAGGTGCCCTCCTGGGTGAAGTCTTGCATCCCCTGTGTGTCTGCATTGGCATCCTTAACTCCGACCTTAGCCTCACTCTTGAAGCAAGAATGTAGGGCGTTATCTTTAACATTACTTTGCTCTTTATACATTTGACTTGCCCATATCTCTCTGACTGGCATTGCTAGCTTACTGTCAAGTCAGGTCCTTTTCTTCACCCTCCCTCTGCTGAAATCTTAATCAGGTTTCAGCCACCACTTCCTGTCTCAACATTTGCAATTCCCTTTTACACACCGTGTCTAGATCTCTGTTCCAAACTTCAGCCAGTTCAGAGAGCTGCAGACACACTATGCACTCATTGTACAAAGAAAAGACTGTTGCCTCATCCTCTGTCACCTTTGCTAGCTTCCTACCCAGCCCAATTGTTCTCAGTCACCTTCCCTACCTTGCAATCCACCCCCTCCTCCAATTGAAACCTGACTTTCTGATTTGCTCATACCACACACTTTGGCTGGGTCTGCACTGACGGTGGCAAATTCGCCGCCGTCAGATCGATTGCTCTGGATTGACTGAGTGGTCTGTGTAGACATGCTCAGTTGATCCAGCAAGCGACGCAGGAAAACCACCCCTGTAAGCGGAGTAGCGCTGCGTTGAAGGGAGTGCAAAGTCGACAGGCGATACGCAAGTGATTTACGTCACTTGTGTATCTCTCGTCAACTGCCGCCAAATCGCAAAGGTAAGTGTAGACCGGGCCTGCTCAGACCTTTCCTCCAACTTTGTTAGAGTAGGTCTACTCTGAAAACTTAAGTCAACCAAACATAGGCCGACTTTGTATAATACTAAAATAATACTTATATATTACATTAAGCATTACATAAGTATATATATTATATATTAATATGATACTTATATAATACTTAATATATAATAATAATAATAATAAATAATAATATAAAACTTAAGTTGACCTAAAATAGGTCTATTTAGTCACCAGAATAATTACTGTGGTGCTGCGGGCCCACACGACCCTCCTTGGGTCGGGGTGCGCATCCCCACCAGGAGCACATCCACTGAGCTAAGACAGTCAGTGCAGGGACCTCAGAGCCCCGTCTCTCAGCTCTGCTGGCAGCTACCCCCAAGACTCCCAGGTTCTTGGTGGGCTGCCCCCCACCTCTGGCTCTCTGTTCCTTGCTGGGAGTTGGGAAGCTGCCCAGGGCTTCTCACCTCCCCACTCCCCGCCAGGAGTGGAGGGGAAGCTGCCCAGGGCTTCTCGGCCCCCTTCCCGCCCAGAGTCGGGCAGTCTTTTCCGTTTGAAATTGATAAGACACACTTGCCCGCTGGGAGCAAGATGAGGGGGCAAAGCCACCTGGGACTTCTCGCCTCTCCATTCCCTGCTGGGAGTGGGGTCCAGCTGCCTGGGTGTATTTGTAGGCTCAAAGTCCAGGCAACCATCTGAGATAAGGTATGTCGCAGCTTGCCGTTTTCTTGTGAGTGCAGAGTGGAGTATGTGAGACACACACACAGGACCCTTTGCCCACAGTGTAAAGTGCTTGCTGTGGATACAGCTTCATTACCTGTGGACACCAGTCACGCTTTCTTCTACTATCCCCTTGATTTTCTTAAACATGTTGGGATATTTCTTATAAATCCAGTGGGTCAGGTCCCCTCCATCATCCAAAATCTGCAATGAAAAAGTTATGCCAAATGACTGTACTGACATCCAGCGAGGCCACTGACCTCCTTCATTAATAGCACAAGGGGTAAATTATTCACTGAACTCCAGCTTCTGAACAAGCCCATGTCTTGGTACCATGCAGGCCACAGAGCCATTTCAACACCACAGACAAAGCTCAGGCAAGGAGTATGCAGTGGAGCAATGACACCTGAGTCGTTTTTGTTTTATGAGGCTGGATAGGCATGCTGAGGTCTCAATACTTATCCTCAGAATAGGGACAGTGCAAAGAGCAGCAGTGGAAGCTCTTTCCACGTGCTCCAGCAGGAGGGGCCATTTCTGGAAGCAACAGGGAAGTGCTTGTTGGCCAAAGCCCAGTTTCTGCCTTTCTGCTCTGATTGCCAATGGTGAGGTCAACTAACGACAACTGTAGTAATAGTTTCACGTTGGGAAACCCAGCATGTTTCACACAGGCCATGGAACATCCCTTAGCCAGTAAATTTTGGTCACGGCCCACCTAGGCTGGCTTTGAACTTGGACCTAGAAGTATGAGGCTCCTTATTTAGGACCAAGCCCCTGAACCGTCCAGTCCCTCCTAATGAAACAGTTTACCAAAGGAGATGAAAGATGCAGCACAAAAGACATTCCTCATGGAACGTGCTCGGGGGGGGGGGGGAGGGGGGGGGAAGTTCATAGCCAAACCTATTGCTTTATTAAAACAATTAAAAATGAGCCAATCTGCTTATGCTGGTCCCATGTTAAATATAAGTTAAATGTGCTCTGAAAATTAACATCTTACAAAGGACCATAATTCAGTCTAGAATCCCAGAAACTAGAGATGAAAAAATCTCAAGCTTTCTAGTCTAGTGCTTCTCAACTGTGAGCAGTGGCTCCCTTGGGGCCCCCGAAGAGTTCACAGGGGAGCGACGAGCATTTGGGAACATTTGTTTAATTGCATTTTTGTTTTTTTCTCCCCAATTAAGAAACTAATATACTAGGCTTAACCGATGAGTCTGCATCTTCTGCCACAGCTGTTACGGGGCTGGCAGCCTCTCTGTGCTCTTCCCTCCTGCAGGGGGCTTTCAGCAGAAGGCCACCTTCATACAGCAGAACGTCCACAAAGTGTGCATTCCAGGAGCAAGATCTGCCACGTGCTGATTTTCCTGCCGTTTCCTCAGACGTCTGCTTTATACAGGTCTTTCATTAGAACCCTTCCCAGTTATAATTTTAGCAAACCAATCTTCACTTGCATTACCACACCAAGGATATTTTTTTCAGGCAAATCAACCTTTTTGAACATCAGCTCTCCCATGCCTTTCTGCTGCTACTTGCAGAGCTTTTGTTAGACTGGAGTGGGGCCAAAACATGGTAAGAGAAACATCACTGCGTCTTCACGCTGCACCTTCCTGAAAAGGGTGGCACAGCCAATTGCTGTATTCTTTGTCTCAGTAGAGATCTAATCCGCCCCCCATGTAGAAATACCTTCTCCTCTGATTTGCATTTTATGCCTCCAACAATGCAAACCTGGAATCCTGTTAGCCTCTCACTGCAGCTGTTTGTCAGATTCTAAGGTTCTTTTTAAAATAGTAGTTCCCAAATCTCCCCCAGATCAATTTGCCATACCCTTTTTTATTTAGCAGCTATTTCCCCTTCATGTGTCTGTCCCCAGATGACTTATTTCACTTTGTTTCCTACACAGAACAGTGTTTGCCATCTACTCATTTGATATTTTAATTTCTTAGTTATTTTACAGCAGATTATATCATTTCTCACCATGGAAAAGTCTGGTGTCTCAATAAGAAATCTGGGATTTATGGCTTGGATGTACCAACCATTTGACATTGGGTTTTTCCCACAGCTCAACATGGAGTGGGGCAGCATTTCTGTGGCACTACCCATTCAGATATCAACATCTTAACCTGCTCCAGGTCTGTTACTCCCATGATAAGAAAAGCCATAACCCTTCCTCTTGAGAGAGGTTGTCAATAATTAGGGCTTAACTTGAGCAAAGGGGTCAGTCTATAGATTAGAGGAGCCCAAGCTCAAATATTAAGATTTCCAAATAGCTTCCCTCTTGGCCAGGTTGAGTTTCACCAATCAGTATGAACTGGATAGTGAGGGACCACGGAGAGAAGCAAACTTAATGGGGCCTGCTAGAGAGGCAGCGGGGAAAACTCCCAAAGTATCTGCCATCACACCCTGCAGAACACCGTTCCCATCACAAACCCAGCAGCATGTTCTGTATTAGTAAAACTATTCACATTCCACCATCTGGGAAGTGAAACGCTGCAATGGGCATAGAGCAGCAAATTACATTTCCAGTTAGGCAATGAAAGGGAAAAAAGCAGAGTATAGCACAGACGGGATGGTAACTGTCGCCTTGTTCAACATTTCCCCCACCCGGCCCACAAAACAAGTCTGCCACATATACACCATGCCTTATCAACAGGTAGGAAGTGAAGACTTCAGATGCGGGCCAGCTGCCCTCTGCTGGTTTGTATATGAAATTAGCATATTACTGTACTGTGCTGCTATATGAGGTGTGATCTGAAACGTCCCATAATACAAAGCACAGCAGCATGCTAAATGCAAAGACAAGAGGCAGAAAATGGCAGGAATGCCTCCCTTGGCAGTTTTGAGTAGACAGCCTGAGCTGCCACCCCTCAGACTTTCCCTGGAGTCACCGCTATCCTTTTTCAAAAGACCTGTCTACTCAATCCAATGTTGGTCTACAGTGTCTATTTTTAGTTTCTCCTCTCTTCCCCTCTGAATTTACGTTAATTTCCAGGGAAACAAAGAAGTTACTGGCGTAGGTGGGGCTGAGGGACGTCAGCATGTGAATTATAAAATCAGTTTCATAAGGAATGTAAACCATGGTATGGGAATATCGGTTTACAGCAAACATTGTCTTGTAGGTAGAGCACAGAACTGGGAGTCAGGATTCCTAGGATCTATTCCCAGCAATGCCACTGACTATATGTGGCCTTTGGCAAATCACTGAACCACATATCTGCATTTTATGGAAGGGGAAAATACCTCCCTATCCAGAAAATGGCTATGAAGCTGAATTTATTATTGTTTGTAAAGAACTTTGCACTTCTATAGCAACTTCATCTAAGGATCAATAAATACTATCCTGTGACATATAGAAGCTCCTAAAATTGCATTTACAATAGTACAAGTTAAATATTTCTAACTGAGACAAGATCGGCATACTGTGAGATCACATAGGAAGAAGAGGGAATTTCCCATCTCATCTCAATGAAATACATGGCCTAGTGTACTTTCATAGAATCACAGAAAGTTAGGGTTGGAAGGGACCTCGGAGGTCATCTACTCCAACCCCCTGCTCAAAGCAGGACCAACGTATTTTGCACCACTATATAACACTAGCTTTATCTTCAAAGTATTGTACAAACAAAGCCTCAACACCTCTGCAAGGTATCCTCTCCATTTTGCTGATGGGGAGCAGAGACCAAGAGACATGGAAGGACAGACAATTTATCCGTTGCAAAGCTGGGTTTAGAACCCAGGAGCTCCAAGCTTAGTCCTGAGCTCAGGCCCCATTTCCCTTGACACGCAGAGTGGAATACTGGCCCCACCAACGTCAACAACAAAACTCCCATTGACTTCAACGAGATCAGGACTTCATTCATAGTGTATAAAATATCACAGGCCTCCAACAGCATGGGTGAGCAGAACACACCTAGTTTGGAAAGCCAGATGGAAGTGTTTCATGGAAAGGCTCTCAATGGCTCGTCAACTTGTCTATTCCGTGAATAAGTTTATAAGTGAAGATTCTCTCCACAATTCGCCCATCTACTCAGAACAGCCCAATTTCCTACTGCTTGGTTCTAAAAGGAGAGCTTACTTCCCTGTAAGTAACTTGAGTTCTGTAATATGCTTTGTCCCTATGGGTGCTTCACCATGAATATATGGGCACCTGTGAATCCTAGACTGGAGACTGAATAGCAGTATCCACAGGTCCACACCGACACAGGGCAGCATCTCCTGCTTCCATGTGAGGGCATATAAGAAGGTGTGGACCCACTGTCACTCCAGTTCTTTTGCAACCGGGAAACTGAAGACTGCAGCAGACAGGAAGGAGGGTGGGAGTTGCGAGGTGGAGTGCCTGTAGGGAGAAAACTGTACAGGTAAGTAACCTCTCCTTCTTCGAACATCTGTCCCTAGGGGGTGCTCCAAGTAGACGACTCCCAAGTAGTATTTGAATAAGGAGGTGGATGTTGAGGTAAATCCAGGACAGTTTGGAGTATGACGTCACCAAAGGTGGCGTCAGCCCAGGAAGCAGGTAAAATGTCATGCTTGGCAAAAGTGTGAATGGAATATTATGTGTCTGCTCTGAAGATTTCTGCTATGGGAACATCCTTCAGAAGGGCTAGAGAGGTGGACTGAGTCCTAGTGGGGCGGGGTGTGTCCTGTTAGCTTTGTAGTAGGTGAAGATACAACCCAAAACCAACTCAATCTTTGAATGGAAACTGACTGTCCCTTCACCCTTTTGGCAAAGGATACGAGTCTAGGAGAGGCCCTGAAAGTCTTAGTCCTCTCAAGGTAGAAGGTGAGGGCCACCCTAATGTCTAGTGCATGGAGACGAGCCTCCTTCCTCCAGGACTGAGGCTTTGGATAAAATGCCAGAAGACAAATCTCCTGATTGATATGAAGTTATGACAAGACTTTAAAGAAGCAAGGATGGGGGTATGAGGTGTGTCTGTCATGGTACAGGGTAGGGTATGGAGGGAGAGAGGAAGCAGACCCCACTGGAGCTAGGGAGCGTTCTACTAAGAGGAGCTTCAACCTAGCCTCTCTATCTTTGACAGACCTGCCTTTGAACCCCATGAGGATTTACAATTTGACAGGATGCGTCTCAGAGACAATTATGCCTGTCACTGTGATCGTTGGCAGGACTTGAACTGTGGGGCTTTAGGCACAACACAGGGAAGTGCCAAAAGAACTAATGCAAGAAGTTTGGAAGAGGGGACCGCCCTTCATGCACAAGTTATGCTAAAACTGAGAAAAAGTGAACTAGAAAGTAATAACTAAATAAATAAAATAAGAAACACACTATACAGAGTAAGGAAAGCGGGAAGTTGTAAGCAGTGGACTCTACAACAGTGCAGTCTCAAGCTGCAGATGGCTGCGGAGGAACTGGAGTGGTGGTGGGTTTGCGCCTCCCTCTATGCTCTGACATGGAAGCACAAGGCTCTGCTTTATGCAGATATGGTCACTGCTATTTACAATTTTCAGTCACGAGTGCATGTATATCCTGTGGTGGAGCACCCACAGGCAATATACTTGAAGAAGAATGCTCTGTTCTTTGGACCACCTGAAAGTTCTGCAGATCCAGTGCCATCCTCACAAGAAGGAACTGTGAAGAGACATTGGCCATCCTAACACTTCACAGAACCAAGAAGCCTAGTCAAACTATCATTGGACAAACGTGCCAGACGTAGGAAGGATTTTGACCTCTCTGACACCACTAACTCACTACTGATGGGTGCTTGTTCCCCAAACAAAAACCATTTATCATTTCTTTATTGCATTTTCCATGTGCAGACTTATGGATCTTCTGACTATTCCCCAATCCTTCTAAAGGGGATGGATAAAACAAAGTGAACAGAAGTGCACCTCATGAAAAAACTCCAACACATCCCAAGTAATTCAATATGAGCAAACATAAGCAATGCAAATACATCACAACATCCCTCGTCCTTTATTATTCCTCACAGTTCTGTCTAATTTAGATTGTGAGCTCCAGAGCCGAGAACCAGTCTCAAGTGTGGTAGGAATAAAACATTTGAGAACTGAAAACTATTCCACTTACTAAGTCCCGAATTCAGGGTTCTGTGTTTTCTCTATGAGCAAAGATGTCACAAATCATTAAAGCAAGGAGCTGCACTTCTTACTGTTTTGCAATCTGATACAAGAGCCCAGGACTAGTTGTCAGTGTCTCCGGGGTCCTAATCCTGGCTCTGAAATTGAGGCCTTGTTTAAATGGGAAGTTGCACTGGTATATCCTAAGGTTTGAATTTAATATGACCCAGTTAACTGGTGCAAACTGCTGTGCAGATGCTCTTATTTTGCTTTGAGTGTTTGTTTGCAGTTTAGCTTAAGTCAATTGGGAACAGGTTTAAAAGTTATATTGAAATAAACTGCTCAAACTAAAATAAGAGCACTTACACAGGGTTTTGCACCAGTTTAACTACATTGCTCTAAAAACTGACTTAAGTAAAACTGGTGCAACTTTCCTGTATAGACAAGGACTGGACTGGCTTCTTGTATGGTCTCTGGCAAGCGAGTCAGCTACCTCCTCCAATTCCCCACTTGTAGGCAGCGATAAATTAATCCCCTGTGTTGTGAGGATCAATTCATAATTGTAAAGCACTTTGAAGATAAGTGCTGTGTAGGTAGTATGATTAGCTGTTGGTGAAGAAACACAGAACCCTACATTCAGGGTTTGATAAGGAACAACATTTTAACAATTCCAAATCCTGTTGTGGAACCTATCCCAACCTCAGTCTCTCTAGACTATAGTTGAGACATCAGCCTTTATAACTGCTATTACATATGACAGATGTTTTAGATCCTCTCCAAGTGACCTACCATATTAGGCTGCCATCCTTCAACATTCACACAGCGATCGATACACCACCAGAAGTCATCTTCAGATTCGCCCTTCCAGGCAAAGACAGGGAACCCTGACAGAGACAGGAAGAAAGTTCAGTACTAATGCAATCTATGAAAGTATCACTTGAGGACGTGCTCCCTGGCAAAGCCTGACAAAGGTGAAATGGTTGAGTTGATGCACTGCTTCCTGTCACTATGAGAGCACCCATCTTGGCAGAATCTGGCTAGAAGCAGTGCTCTAGCAGAGATCTGGTTCTCGTCTCATTTGGTTGTGGAAGTGCTGACGTGGTACCACAGGCAGCAGGCAGGAATGAGCCTTACTGGAGGGTGATTGTCTTGAAAGGGCCTTTCAAAAACCCACGAAGCTATGTGTTTGGACCCTCCTGCTAGAACTTTTCATTGTTGTTCTAGCCAGTCTTCAAAAATACCATCTTGAGGGGGAAGACCCAGAGCAGATGGAGGCAATTCTTAATTACTATCTATAGCACAGAAAGGTCATTTGCAGGGACAGTAATATATACAGGAAATGCAATAGTTATTTACATATGAAAAGGTTTCCCAGGCAGCTTTCTTGTACAGACTGCAGAGGGAGCTAGCAATATAGGATATCAATTGTTAAGTACATTTACACTCCAGAGAAGAAAAATTTCTGAAATTTTCAAAGCAGAGCAGGGGACTGAAATGCATTACAATTAATAGAAGATGTGTAGTTCAATCCCTTGCACTGCTTTGAAAATCTTAACCTCTCACACTAGACAAGCCACATTTCTGGCCAAGGCTGGCTAGGCTGAAGTTTGACTTGCAGCTTCATTCCTTACACCTCAAACCCACAGAACTCGCTCTCCTCAGAAGTGATCTATTTGCTTAAATCAACACAAACGGCTAATATGCACCAGCAGCCCTGCAAGAACACAGCAGGATGCATAGTCCAGCTTTCTAAGCAACCCTAAATAAATAAATAAATAAATAAATAAATAAAAATAAAAATAAGTGTGCAGCCTGGCCTCAAAACTTACCACCCTACATACTTGTGTGAAAATACAAGGTGGAAGGGAGATGAAAGAAGAAACACTGTAAAGATTTCTACCTTCTAATGGTTTATTCTACCCTAAAGGGAAAATGATTTGAAAGAGCACATAATACACTTGCGCAGTGTCCCCTTTTAAAGCATTAATATTGAAAGGCTGGAAGGGAAGGAATCTCGCCAAAGCACAGTGGAGAAGGCAGAATCCCTTACCACTCTCAGCCAGGGCAGCTGCCACTTCATTGAGAGTAGAATAGATGTTGCATGCAGCCCATCGGCACTGAGCACCCAAGGCACCAAGAGTCTCCATTAGCACCTGGATCAAAGTAAATAAGAACATCAGAACGGCCACACGGGGTCAGACCGATGGTCCATCTAGCTCAGCGTCCTGTCTTCCAACAGTGGCCAATACCAGGTGCTTCAAAGGGAAAGAAGAGAATTACCAGCACGTGCCAATTACCACGTGATCCATCCCGCCATCCCATCCCAGCAGCAGAAGGGAATGAGTGATGTTGCTGTCACATGAACAGCACTAAATTAGGAGGCCTCTGTGCAAATTTACTTCTGCATGAAGCCCAATATGAAGCCCTGTAACTCTTGTGAAACAGATTTCTATGGGCTCACTGAAGTTTCTTTAAACACCGAGGGCTGGTCTCCACAGTGCCTCAGTCCACATTCAAATAGTATAAATTCCAACGCTCACTAATATGCTGTGCTAACTGGCCCACGCAGACCCTGCAGACATGCACTAAAAGCTCCTTAATGCACACTATGGAACTCTAGTGCATGCCGGCAGGGCCCCACAGCCCAGCTAGAGTGCAGCATGCCAGTGTGCCCCGCAGTTTACACCCCTCTTGTGCAGACTAATGCAGCGCTGTGTAGACAAGCCCTTACAGTGTGGTCCGTGCTGTATGAAACAGAGACCGAGAGACCATGCGTCAGAGTGCCTATCATGTAAAATGAAACAGCGATTCCAACGTACATAGTCCATTTCATCCAGATTCAGCGAGCCCCAAAGCCCAATCCCCTGCACTAGTCATTACAGCTCATTCCCTACCCATGTTGGGAAGCCCAGGAGTCTGGGCTTTCCCAACATGGATAGGAAAACTTGCCCTAAACACTAGATCCCACTTCCTCTTGTGGTATTCTAAAATTTTGCTCTTTTCCTAATCATCATTACTCACAGCAATGGCTCACAGCCACACATGCACTGCTCACATCTTAAAATGTGTTGTCTAACGAGACACAGACATATTCTTATTAAATAGCCCTTTGCAGAAGCTGGCAATTCTCCTTTTTAAAAAGCGATTTTGGTGAAAGGAGCTGGATTAACGTCTCTGGAGATGGAAGTCCACTTTGTCCCCAAGAGCAGCTGCAGCGCAGACAAAGGGAGTGCAAGATTCCCCTACATTGCCCTACTCATGTGCCTTAGCCCCGGAAGGACTGAAGACAGGTTTTGGCCTTCATGATCTATCCATTTTTCAGCCTCCCTGCTGACAAGGCCAACAAGGGCCTGAATTAGTGTCAGCTGTGTTGGTGCTTTTCGAGCTGTGGACTGCAACTCTCTGGGACTGAACTGAGATCCAACAACTGATCTCACACAGGTCACTGACCAGCCACCAGGAGGGAATGTTACAGGCACTCCCAGCCTGGGCCAGACTCAGACAGGGGACCTATGGGTCACTGGCAGCATATCCCTTCAGCAATCCTACAACCTCACCAAATCTCTGGGAAATCTATTTTTCTCCAAACCTGGCATTACGTAACGATGGCTATTTCAGGGAGAGTATTTCCTGTGACCACTCACTTTGTATACCAATGGAGTCACCCTCCAGTGGAATTTAAAAAGACTACATGCTGAAATGCTCACTGCAAAGGGAAAACAACTGAATAAAAACAGGGCCTTACAGCAGTCTGTGCAGTAATGTGCGTGCAGCCCACAATCTTGGCCCCAGCCAATGGTTTCTCTCCCTGAGCTCGCTTCCTTAAAGCCATAAGTGCAGGCATTTCTGGAAGAGAAGAAAAAGCAAAGAAGAGTCAGCACAAGGAAGCAGATATTCAGCACTACCACCATTCCTTGTCTCAGCATTTAAGATCTACTGTAATTCACTGTTGCCAACCCCAAACTCTCAAAAGCCAGGAGTCAGGCCACACAAAATGATGACATTGGCTTTAAAATATTAAGATTTTTAAAAGTTAGTATGTTTTAGGTTCCTTTAAACACCAGAAGGCAAGTAAAGTCTTTAGGGTGCAGATGAGTAATGTTTTCAAGCTTTTCTCTGCAATCGAAACAGCTAGAAACTTACTGCCCCCTCCCCAATGGAAGCTGAGATTTTCACATAATCACTTGTCTACTTGAGTTGGGACTTGAAGAAAATCAAATATCACAAGACTCTCAGTAAAACCCAATAGCTGATGCAACTGCTATGGCTGCCTAAGCATTTCAGGTTTGTTATTACACCATCAGCACCCATCTAGAGAGCTGGGACTTGGATAAACCTGCTCCATTTGTGACCACTCTAATCCTTGTGAACAACCTAGTAATTGGATTTGGCTTTCTTTTCAGGAGTTCTCTGAACTAATCAGGATTTTTACAACTGTGCCTATTATTTGTAAAATGTTTGACAACCATCTTCTGTTTGTAATAATGTGTCTCTGAAAAGTCAGTATTTTCTCTAGGGTGAGGTCACAGATAACATGGTATGTTTTTTCTGTTCTCTGACAGGCCAACCTAACTTTTATTAGCAGGCACAGTGCTTGAAGAAATCAGTGGAACACTAACCTCCCAGGAAAAGGATGGGGAACACTTTAAGTAGATGAACAAAAAGGAGGTATGGTAGCCTAAGATATTTTAGGGCACAAACATTTCTGTTCTGGGCTATCTACTGCAGCCTCTTGCCTCCTATAGCTTGTTAGAGGTGCATTGCGTAGCTCTGTTGTAACAGCACAAAGAGAAGTTTCAGGTCATTTCCTAGGACTCTTAAGTATAAAAAGTTATAAGTAGAGCTGGTCGGAAAGTAGGCTTATTGCCCCCTCCATGGAAAATTTCAACAAACATGAAAAATCAGTTTGTCAAAGTTTTCCATTGAAAAATTAGATTTTTCAGCTAAAACACATTTTTCTCCAAAAACTGAAATATTTTAATTCAGAAACACTCCTGTGGTGTCACATGCTCTTATTCTCTGGAGTCCCTGGTCAGACTCCATTTCCCATCATGCACCCCGGTCTCCCCTTATGGTGAGGCGAGGCAGCTGCATGAAAGGTGCATTATCGGAGGTGTAGTCTGGCTGTGGAAGCTGGCACAAAATGGAAGATAGGGACATGAAAAAACACAACTACAACTCCCATGAGGCGCCAAAGATGGAATATTCAAACAAATATTTCAGTTTTTGGTTGAAATATTTTGGGATTAGAGTTGCGGTTTGGGTAGGGGGTGGGGGAGGGTTATGAAAGATCAAAATGTTTTGCAGAAAACTCTGGGAAAGGTTCCATTAGTCAAAAACCAAATTTGCTGCTGAAAAGTAGTTTCAACAAGCCGTTGTTATAAGCTCTGCAGGATGGAAAGGCACAAGGTATTCAGGATTTAAAGCTGTTCAGGTAAGAAGTCCAGATCACAACATCAAGTTTGAGGAGCCTTCCTCCTTTTACCTTGTTCAGCAATTTCAATCTCTCGGCGCCCAAATTCTGCCTGCTTTATGTTTTTCACACAGAAATCGCTGCTGCCTTTGGAGTTCTTCTGCTGCTTGTCCCGGGGGGAGGTCTCATCATCAGAGCTGTCAGTGTATGAGGCAGCTGAAGAATGAGAGAACAAGGACACATCACTGGCAGAATAAAATATCCCCGTCCCCACCACAAGCGAAGGAATGAAATCTGTGGGGTGGAAGTAGTCAGATAATCTGCAATGGAAAGGGAGACATGTTCCAGTTACAGTAAGTGGCCCAATACCTGATCACTTGTGGGTAAAAATATTTTGCAGTTATACATCACTGACAGACATGCCCTATAATTTGTGTTCTTTCCAATTTTGAGATGATCAGCTAATTATCTCAGATGTGTTTCTCCTGAGTAACAAGAGCATCTTCAGGTGTCACTCCAAATCTTTTCTCAACTGAGATCTCCCCTTTTGATTCTACCGTCCACAACCTCAGGACCAGCCTTCACCCTGCCCTTCTCTCCCATCTATATCTGTAAACGTGCCTATCACTACTTCAACAGCATCTTTTCTTTGACTGACAGTCTCCATTCATGCCTTCATCTCCTTTCACCTTGTTTGCTGCAACTCTTGTGTCTATGGCCTCTCCAAGTCCCAGCTCTCTCCACTCGCCACCCTCTTAGTCACTGGCCCCTCTGAGACTGCCTACAATCATGTCTATTACATAGAGAGTTGGATGCTGGGAACTGGACAGAGACCCTCTCTTATTTCACATTAGTCACCAGACAGTTGGATGATAAAAGAGTCTAGTCACGACTCATTTAAGGTGCTTACGTCCACAGCCTCTGGACTCACTCAGTTTCTAAGACCTGGTCCACACCACGAAGTTAGGTCAACCTAAAATTTCCTTGTGTTGACCTACTTATACCTGCCAAATTTGTCTCTGACCAATGTAAGTGCCCTATTACGGTGACACAGTAAAACCACTTCTCCAGACTCCATTGAGCAATGATCAACCTACTGAGGTTGACACAGTGCGATTGCAAACATTGCGTGACCAGTATCGACCAAGGAGTCCTCCAGTGGCTGACCCACAACGCTGCATTCCCTACAACAGTGATTGTTTTATTCTCAGCTATGAACAGCACTGCACTGGGGTCATAAAGATCAGAAGCAACCCTATCCCCTTTAAAAACAGCCTGCATATTTTTGAAATGCCTTTTCTGATTCTCCACTGTCACAAACACACTTAGCAGTTCCCCCTTGTTGTACGCAACAGCCCAATCAACCACGCTGGCTCTGCGCAATAGATGCTCTCCTGCCTGAAGCAGACAGGAAGTATTGGATCGCCTGAGCCTGTGGGGAGACGAGGCTGTGCAAACACAGCTACAGACCAGCCACAGAAATGTAGACATCTATGAAAAGTTTGCATGGGGGATGCAGATCAAGCAGTACGACAAGGATCAGCAGCAATGCGTGAAAGCAAAGGAACTCTGCCAGCATACCACAAGGCCAGCAATCATTCTGGTGTTGAGCAGCACCCCACAGAGCACTGTGTATACCTTGGAAGAGCCCAAGCCAGATTCCTGCTGTGAACAGTGCAGAGGAAGAGGAGAAAGGGGGAGATGCAGTGGGGGAATCCAGCCATGCCATGAGCCAGAACCCATTTCAGACTTCCCGCAGCCTGCCAAGCCTGGACTAATCCAAGGAAGGGTAAGGCCCCTCTGTGTGCATGCATTTTCCCTTACAATGTTTAAATTTAAAGATGGCGTCTGGCCCATCCCCAAGTTAACATGACACTGATATCGACTAATCATTGTTTTACTCCTGTGAGATGAGACAGCAGTCCAATAAACAGTCAGAATTGGTATCTGCTTTTCATTCCCCTGTTGGGTTAGGCATGGGGAGAGGGAGGAGGGCCATGTGCAGTGCTTTGTTTATGGAGCAAGGGGCCTTCCCTTGTATCCTCAGACAGCCTGGTGAAAACTTTCACGGAGACACTCTGCAATCCTTTCACAGAGGTTTCTAGGGATAGCTGCCTTATTTCGTCTTCTGTGGCAGGACACTTTCCCATGCCACTCCGTAATGAGTTTGGCTGGCGCCACTGCAGTCACCAGGCTAGTGGCATATAAGCTAGAGGGAGAAGAGGGGGAGAGCACCTCAGGATACCAGTAACAGCTGAGGTCTCTGTTCCTTTGTTACTCTCAGGAGTGAGGTATCAGCTACAATCATCAGTGCCTGTGGAAAAGTGCCAACATTCAGCTCCCCTGCCTTATACCCATGGAGTAAGGGACCAATATTTTATTGTTTCATGCAACTGAAATTCCTTTTTCCCACCTCGTCCCAAGGGGGCCACACTCACCTGGAGGGGACAGAGTCAGTGATGATATCCCAAATTTCCAATAACCAGTTCTATAAAGGCAGGTGATATTTAAGAACCTATTCTGAATAGGTTCTTCAACATCATGCACACAGCACCCGACACACTGCGCCCCAACAACCCAGAACTTCAGGGCACCCTCCGCCGTAAAATTGACCGTCCCTGGTCAATTTCCGCGGCTGGGAGAATCACAGGAGAGACTCCAGGCAGTGAAATTGACCCTCCCTGGTCAATTTCGGAGGCGGGAGAATTGCTGGAGACACTCTCCGCCGGGAAATTGACTCTCCTGCCGCTAACAACCGGTTCGCTGCTCCGCCTTTGCATTGAATCTCCCGGCGCTAAGAACCGGTTTGCTGCATTTTTTCTATTTTAAGAACCGGTTCGCATGAACTGGTGTGAACCGCTTGGATATCATCACTGGACACAGTGGTGCTATGCAAAGGTACACCAAAGTGGACATGTCAATAAGCACGTCTTGTTAAAAGTTTTTATGGGAACAATGGAAGGGAGTTTTGAAACTTATCTGTCCCTTTCCATTGCGGCTGTAAATCCAGTGATACACCTGCCTGTTTTCATTAGCAGCTGCTGTCATTGCAGCCTTCAGAGGCAACCCCTCCACAGCTTCTGAATGCCTGACCCTGATGAGGAGGGGAGAGAAGAGGACTAGGAAGGACCTGTTCAGCGAGATCCAGCAAATCGATGCTGCATTGGAGCATGACTAAACGTCCTGAAAAGCCAACATGGCAGAGGGCACGGAGAAGGGCAGAGCTGACAGCAGAAAGTCCCAGGAACCCCAGCAGAAAAAGGAGAAGGAGATGCACCAGGACATAATGGGGCTTCTGAGGTAGCAAACCAAATGCTGCAGACCCTGGCTGACTTGCAGTAATTGCACCCTTTGCAGTTCTTGGAGAACTCTATGGTAAACAGCTCACTCCATCCCCCAGCACGCTATGTGGCATCATGGACTGCACTCTTATCCCTACCACTCCACATGGCGGGACTGCAAGGAAAACCACAGCTTCGCATACATCAGCCGTGGTTCTCGCAGGTTAGTGTGTGTGTAGCCACAATGGATTACATTTGTGCACCAAAATGGACAGAAATGTTGGTTAACTTTCCAGTATTAAAGTTTTGTTCTATTAATTTATGTTAAAAGTTTGGATTGCATTGCCTGATGGGTTTTGCACATTTCTTTTTGCCATTCAATAAATTTATATCTAAAAAGAAATAAAGTTATCTTTATTAGTTCCCAATACCTATTGCAGAATGCAAAGTGGTATCCGAGCAGCCAGTACAGTACTTGCAAACATACACCACCACAGAATTAGATTCAAGAAAACACCGAGTCTCATTTATAAATGCACAGTAAACACTGCATAAATAGGTTCAGTACAACACACAATCGCAGTTACTAACGTACAGCAAGGATTACACACATCTTAGCAGTACCCAAACCTTCGGGCCCAGAGAACACTCCAGCACAGAATACGACCGGGGCTGACCATAAAGTGCTCTTTCAAAGCCTCCCTCAACAGCATAGCTCCATGTTGAGCTCTTGCAATGGCCCTTACGGTCTGGCTGTTAAACTCAGCAGACAGCTGCTCCACCTCCACCCTGCAGCAACTCCCCTCCTTTGCCTTACACATACCATGCAGAACACAACAGGCAGTTGTGTCGTATCAATGGGATATTTTCTCACTGAGATCTAATCTAGTGAGTAAACACTGCCAGTGTTCCTTCAATCTACCAAAAGCACATACAACTGCCACTCCGCATCTGCTGAGCCAGTCGTTGAATCTTTCTTTGGTGCTGGGCAAGTGGCCAGCAAAGGGCTTCATGAGCCAAGGGAGTAAGGGGTAGTCTGAGTCCCCTAGAAACATTACTGGCATTTCAACATCACCAGTGGTAATCTGCCAATCTGCTTGCAGCTTTTTTAACAGTCCTATGTTCTTAAAGATGTGAGAGTCATGCACCTTCCCTAACCAGCTGACACTGATATCAGGGAAGTGTCCCTGGTGTTCCACCAAGACTTGCATAACCACAGAAAAGAAGCCCTTTTTGTTGATGTACTTTGTGGTAAGGTGCGCTGCTGCCAAAATAGGGATGTATGTGCTGTCTATCACCCCACTGCAGTTCATGAACCCCATTGCTGCAAATCCATTCACTATGGCAATGTGCAGGACGAGAGCCAGAGTCCTGTGTAATGGGATAATTAATGGCCCTACACACTTACATGACAATCATAGAAGATGAGGGTTAGAAGGGACCTCAGGAGGTATCTAGTCCAACCCCTGCGCAAAGCAGGACCAACCCCAATAATCATTCCAGCCAGGGCTTTGTCAAGCCGCACCTTAAAAACCTCTATGGATGGAGATTCCAGCACCTCCCTAGGTAACCCATTCTAGTGCTTCACCACCCTCCTAGGGAAAAGCTTTTTCCTAATATCCAACCTAGACCCCCCCCCACTGCAACTTGAGACCATTGCTCCTTGTTCTGTCATCTGCCACCACTGAGAACAGCCTCGCTCCATCCTCCCTGGAACCCCCTTTCAGGTAGTTAAAGGCTGCTATCAAATCCCCCCTCATTCTTCTCTTCTGCAGACTAAACAAGCCTAGTTCCCTCAGCCTCTCCTCATAAGTCATGTGCTCCAGTCCCCTGATCATTTTTGTTGCCCTCTGCTGGACTCTCTCCAATTTCTCCACATCCTTTCTGTAGTGGGGGACCCAAAACTGGACACAATGCTTCACATGTGGCCTCACCAGTGCCGAATAGAGGGGAATAATCACTTCCCTCGCTCTGCTGGCAATGCTCCTACTAATGCAGCCCAATATGCCGTTAGCCTTCTTGGCAATAAGACCTTTTAACAATGGCCCCCACTGTGGATTTTCCAACCTCAAAATGATTTCCCACTGATCAGTAGCAATCCGGCATTGCAAGCTCCCAGAGTGTAATCCCCACTTGCTTCTCCACTGCCAATGCAGCTCTTGTTCTGGTGTCCCTGCGCTGCAGGCCTGGGCTGAGCTTATCACGCAGATCCAGAAATGGGGCCTTGTGCATTCAAAAGCTGCAAAGCCACTGCTCATTGTTCCAAACCTTCGTTGTGATGCGATTCTACCAGTTAGTCCTTGTTTCTCAGGCCCAGAAGCACCACTCCACCATCTGGAACTGCTCCATGAATGCCACCACCAACTGTGAATTGTTTTTCGCCATGTCTTGACCTGACAGCCCCACTGGGCATGGTAGTGTCCAGACCAAATGTCCAGCTCAATCATTCCCTTCAGGCAGGGTCTCTTCCCTTAGGCCTCCAGGCCTGGGAAAGGTCCTTTGCCCTCTTTGAGCAGGGTTTTTCCCTCCCCCAGTCTTTGTACCTACATGGTTCTCCTCGGCCAGCGTTCTGCTCCTTCTCCTAAACCCTCCTGGTTTCTGACAGTGTCTTGCCTGCTCACACACTCTGGTAACTCACCTCACTCCCACAACTCCAGCCACACCCTTTCTCTGGAGGGGCCTTGATTGGATCCAGGTGTGTTAATTAACCTGGCGTAACCCCTGCTCAGCTACCAGGGGAAAAGGGACTTGCTGAGGCGGGGTCTGATATATTGGCCTTCTGGTAGCCATCTGGTGTGACGCTGTCACACACTGGAGAAGGCAACGGATGAGGAGACTGACCTTGTAGAATGCATGTGTACTGAAGATTGGGAGCTACCTTACACAACTGGTAATAGACCTTAATGCAGCTGGAGACCCACTTAGAGGGTCTCTGAGCCTAGATCGCTGTGTCTTTTGACCTATCTGCAACAGATTGGACGAATCCCAGAGACTTTTCCTAACAGAAGAGTAAGGCGAGCGTATGCAGGATGGCTTCCCTATTATCCTCATGAGGGGTAGGATAAAAGACTGGAAGCTGAATAAGTTGATTCATGTGAAATGCAGAAGTCACCTTGGGAATGAACTTTGGATATGGTCCAAGTGGGACCTTATCTGGAAAGAACACAGTAAAAGGGGGATGTGCCATTGAAGTTGCTATCTCCCCTATCCTTCTGGGAAAGGTGGTGGTGATGAGGAATGCTATCTTCAGGGAAAAGCGAGTTAGCGAACATCTGGCCATGAGTTTCAACAACTCGGTCATGGGTTCGGGGTTGTTATAAATGTGTATGGGTAGGGTTTTGTGGCCTGCCTTGTGCGGGAGGTCAGACTAGATGATCATATTGGTCCCTTCTGACCTATGAGTCTATGAGTCTATGAGTTCAAATGGTAGTTTAGTCAATCCTTTTAACACCAGTTGAGATCCCATTGGAGAGTGGGGAGTCTGGGCTGTGGGAAGAAGTTTGCTATGCCCTTAAGAAAGGCCTTTGTAGTCTGGTGGTAGAAGATTGAATATCCTTATACCTGCTGGTGGAAGGTTGCAATTGCTGCCAGGTGAACCTTCAGCTAACTAATAGAGTCCCAACTTCTTTAAAGCCAACAGTAGTCTAAGACAACCGGTAGGGTGACTGAAATAGCAGTGACCCACTTGGGCTGGCACCAAATCAGGAACCTCTTCCATTTCTGAAGGTAGGTATGACTAGTAGCTTTCTTTCTACTTTGTAACAGCACCCCCCGTACCTCCTCAGAGCAAGACATCTCTATGTGCTGGAACCATGAAGGAGCCATGCTTTGAGTCGCAGAACCTGCAAATTGGGATGGAGAGTGTCTCTCGTTCTGCGACAGGAATTAAGAAGTGATCAGAATAGTCATCAATGGACAAGGATCACCTGACCCTGGTGGGCATTAACAGACGTTCGTTTATTTTGTCTCTGTTCAGCCTGATTATTCCCCTCTATTTGGCATTGGTGAGGCCGCATTTGGAGTATTGTGTCCAGTTTTGGGCCCCCCACTACAAAAAGGATGTAGAGAAGCTGGATAGAGTCCAGCAGAGGGCAACAAAAATGATTAGGGGGCTGGAGCACAAGACTTATGAGGAGAGGCTGAAAGAACTAGGCCTGTTTAGTCTGCAGAAGAGAAAAATGAGGGGGGATTTGATGACAGCCTTTAACCACCTGAAAGGGGCTTCCAGGGAGGATAGAGCTAAGCTGTTCTTAGTGGTGGTAGATGACAGAACAAGGAGCAATGGGAGGTGATGGCATCTCCATCTTTAGCGGTTTTTAAGCTGATGCTTGACAAAACCCTCGCCGGGATGATTTAGCTGAGGATAGTCCTGCTTTGATCCTCCTGAGGTCCCTTCCAACTCTAATATTCTATGAAAACCGAACTGAACCATGCCTAGAGGCATCTCATGCATAATCTGGCCTTAGCAATAACTGATATGCCCGGAGCCACGTGCCCCAGAAGCTGGAGGCAATGTCTGGCCAAGATTTGTGGGCTGGATTGTATTGTCTCTATCAACAAGGAAAGACTGATAAATCTGTGCTGTGGTAAGAGCGCTTTTGTCCGAGTGGAGTTGAGATCAGCTCCTATGAATTCCAGCCTCTGTACTGGTGTTAAGATCGATTTTTATTCATTGATTTTGAGGCCCAGATTCTGAAATAGGTCCTGTGTGGCCTGAGTGACTCAGTGGGCTTCTATGAAAGACCTTGCCCTGAGAAGGCAATCATCCAGGTAAGGATAAATCATGATGCTTTGAGAGCATAAGTGGGCCACCACTACTGAAAGGACCTTGGAGAATACCCTGGGAGCCAAAGAGAGCACGAAAGGGAGTACCCGGTACTAGTAGCGGCCCAGCATGAATCTGAGGTAACTCCTGCGACTCAGAATGATGGAAAAGTGGAAGTACTGCATGTTGAAGGTCAAGGGCTGAGAACCAGTCTCCTTTCTCTAATGCTGGAATGACTGTTGGTAGCGTGGCCATCTTGAATTTCTGTGCTTTGATGTATCTGTTAAGCCCTCTGAGGTCCAGTATGGGTCTCCAACCTTCCTTCTTCTTTGCTATTAGGAAGTAGCAAGAGTAGAAGCCTTTGCCACTGAGCTGTACAGGCACAGGTTCTATAGCTCCTACGCTGAGGAGATGGTTTACCTCTGGATGTAGTAGACTCTTATAAGAAGGGCCCCTGAAGAGGGACTGGGAACAGTGTTTGAGAGGGGAAAGGGAGGAGAAATGGATGACACATCTGTTCTGGATAATTTCCAGTACCCACTTATTTGAGGTTATGTGTTACCAGATGCTGTGTAACAGTGTAAGGCACTCTTTGAAAGGAGGGAGATGTCTTCCAGCGTGAAGTTGCAAAGGGAATGTTCTACCAGCACTTTGACCAGCCCTTCAAAACTGACGCTTTGAAGTAGCTAGCTGAGATGCAGTCGGTTGGGTCCCGATTGCTTTTGCCTAGAGAACCTTGAGTTCTTCCTCTGTGGCACATGAGCTCTTTGTGATGAGTACTGAGATGTGTATTGTGATGATGGGGGCTTAAACGTTGGCTGGGGGCTGTATTTTCTCTTGTAGGCTGGCATGTGTATCCCCAGGGATCAAAGAGTTGCCCACAAGTCCTTCGCGTGAGAAGAAACTCGGTCTTTGAAGCAAGTAACGTTGTCCTTTCAAAAGTCAGATCCTCCTCTGTGGTTTGGATCTCTTTAGGGAAGCCAGAAAATGCAGCCAAAAAGCCAGTCTCATAATTATAGCCATGGAAATGGAACATGCCACCATGTCTGCCATAACTAATGCAGACTGAAGTGACGTTTTAGCCACCAGCTGACCCTCGTTGATTATGACCTTGAATTGGTATTTATGGGAGTTCGGGAGCTGTTTAATAAAGGGACCAAGTTTTATATAATTCTGTATAATTATACTTTATATATTATATGATTCTCTACAATTTATATATTTAATTTATATATTATAATTCTCTATAATAGTCGAATTTTGCCAGTAAGGTCTGGTAATTTCCTACTTGGATCTGGAGGGTGGCTGATGAATATGCCTTTCTGCCAGACAGGTCCAGACATTTCCCATCTTGGTCATGCAGGGTGGATTTAGGGTGGTGCTGGCAGCCTCTAGAATTAACCGCATCCACAATGAGGGAATTGGTAGGCAGGTGGGAAAACAGAAATTCTGTGTCCTTTACTACCAGCACGTAATGCTTTTTGTCCACCTGCTTGCAAGTTGGTGGGATGGATGCAGGATTCGGCCATATGACTTTGGCAGGGTCCAGGAATGTCTCATTAACTGGGAGGGCCACTCCAGCAGAGGTGAAAGAGTATAAAATGTCCACCAATTTGTGGTGAGGCTCAATCACGTCCTGTAGCTGTATTTGCAGGGTTTCTGCCACCCTTTGAGCTAGATTCTAGAATGATTTAAAATCACCAGCCATGGATGGCAGAAGGGGCGTTACCACCTTGGCTGGTGAGAATGACAAGAAATGATCTTGTGCACTTTCTTCCTCTGCAACAACTTCCTCCCTTGGCTCTTCAGGAGATTTCAAAGGCACAGCTGAAGGAGGGTAACTCCTTGCCCGTTGGTACGCTATGGTAGGGGTCTGGGAGACTTGCTGCCTCTGAATCCAGCAAGGATCCCAATACACCAATGAGAGTAGGGGACCTGTGGCTGGTACCACGGTTGGCTAAACCATGGAAGTGAAGGGTCAGGTGGACGGCACGCCTGGTGCCTATAATGAGATTGGGCCCCATATGGCGGGTAAGAAGAACGGTGGGAACCCGAGTCCTCTTACTCACTTTCAGACTCTGACGATGAGAAAGGTAGTGCACAGTGAAGAGATGACAGCATGCTCAATCCTCTGGGAGAACTTGGTGTTGAAGCTCCAGTACTGCGTAGGGGCGAGTCCGGTGCGTCGGACACCGAGAGATCCATTGCCTGCCGGAAATCCAGCAGCGCAGATAGCGTCAGTACCAGCGGTGAATGTTGGTGTAAGCAAGGCACTGTGGCCTTCCTCGCAGTCTGGGCCCGAGGAAGGGTTGCGACACCCCTGCAGGGCAGAACCAGGCCATAAAGGCCAAACAGCCCAGCAACAGAGGGGTGGGGCCAAGGCAGGAACCAGAAGAATAAAAGGTCTGCCAAGCAGCTCAGTAGAGACAAAGCTGCTGCTGGAGGCAGACGTGTCTTCCTGGAGGCTGCGGCCTAGGCCTGACCCAGGCCCAGCAGCTGTTTGGTGCAACCGCCCCACTGAGCGGAGTCTCCAACCCTGCCTGGGCAGCTGGGCCCTAGTAACCGGACAGGGCCTCTGGGCCCTAGTGATTGGGTGGGGCCACCATCCCCTAGTAGCTGAAATGAGCCACCCAAGACTCCGAGGTGGGAAATACCCCGAGGCCAGCCCTGACCTGGAGGAGCTGCCAGACGCCGGGGGATCCCAGAAGCTGACAGAACCCTGTGGACCGGAGGAACCCCTGGGATGCTGTGACCTGGAGGAGCTGCCCCTCGCTGATGACGCAGAGGAGTTCCTGAAGCTGCCGCCGGTCGACGGGGAGGGACTTGTGGGCCTGCCGCTTGCGGTATACCCCAGAGCCCCAGAAGGAGACGGACACCTGCAGGTACCCAGGGACAGGGTGGGAGGAGGTGGCCCAGGGACAGCCATAGCAAGTGGCTGTGTCAGGGGCTAAACCCCATCAGCGTGTTGTGGCTGGATTCCCGCTGACTCAGTGGCAAACTGCTTTGCCACTGCTAGGGCCCTGGGCTGGGATGCAGTGAAGATGAGTGGGCCTGCGTCCCCTTCCCTAGCCACCCTGGGAGGGAGTGGTACCCTCCGCGTTTGCAAAGCAGAGGATCCCAAGCTCTAGTGGCCCTGCCTGCCTGCAAGGCTGGGGGCCCCAGACTATTTTACAAGCCCCCGTGTGGGAAGGCCGGGGGCTGCTGACGGCCCAATGAGCCGAGCCTGGGCCAGCTTGCAGGCCAGGGACTGCAAACTGCTCGCCTGCACCGCCCTGCCTCAGGGCCGGAGGCACCAGACCGCTTGTCAGTCCACCCTGCTGGGGGTCGGGACTAGAAACTTGTAAATGGGCACTGCTTATTCCCCTAAAGGGAGATGCTGTGGCCTTCCTCGGGCCTGGGCCTGGGCAAGGGGCGCGATGCCCCGGCCAGACCGTACCACCGGCTTACAGTCGGTAACAAGAGTCTTGCACCAAAGGAGTTGGAAATGGGGACCTGGCCGCATGGTCCATCGGCACCATGCGCAACAGGTTTAGTGCCAGTGTCAATTTCTGTGCCCATGTAGCCTTCCCCAGAGCAGGTATTTTATGCTCCCAGTGATTCTTTGCCCATGCCCACCAGGTCTTTGGGCAGACCGACTTGCTCTGTTGGCTGAGTGCCCCACGTGCCCTGGGTAACAGCATTAGGCAGCTTCAGCACCATCGGTACTGACGATACCAGAGATCATTTATGGATCAATCAGGGCTTGCTGCAGGGACTCTCAGACATTCTCTTTTGGCCGAAGGTGAGTGGCTCATCTCTTTGGGATCATCTGCCTTTGAAGTAGAAGGTTGCAATGAGAGCTCTCACTGGGACTCTGGCAGTTGAAGGGCTGACTCCATGAGTAGCAGTTTGAGCCTTAACTCTGGTCTTTCCTGGACTTGGGTTTTAGATGCTGGCACCAACCACATCTTTGTGAATTGTGCTTTTCTCCCAGGCAGCAAATGCAGTGGGATAGATTCCTTGCAGGTGAGACACTTTTTGAAGCCTGGAGAGCCAGGCATACCCTTTTTCAGGGGTGTCCCTCCCCCAGGGTTGGTGGGAGGCAAACCCTTCTCTCTTTTCTTTTCTTGGACACGGCCAACAAAAAACAAATGAGGTAACAAAGAAGAAAAGGGAAGCTAAAACTAACACTAAAAGGAGTTAATGATCCATGAATGGACAGCTCTAGTTCCCTCTCTATCCAGGAGTGGTTGAGAAGGAACTAAGGAAGGAATTCCACGCATGCTGTCTGGCCTTACTGCAGGGCAGGATGGACTGCTACCAGAGTTCTCAAATCAGCAGTGTGGGGGCACAGACACACCAACAGCAGAGCACCCATAGGGGCACTGCTCGAAGAAGCATCATTAGGGCTGGTGCCAATGACAGAGCCTCCTTCTCCACAAACCTTTGGGCAGGTAACTAGCATTCTGAGCCCAGTTCCATGTCTGGCATCTAAGAGATTTAATTGAGGACAACCCATCAAGAACAGATTTCTGTGACGACTCACTACGAGATCCCCGCTTTCATCCCCATTACTAAGGCAAAACACAGGGTTCCACTGGCATCAAAGATTAAGATCTGTGATCCCTCAGAGCACACCTTGCTGTATTCTGAGGAGAAGTCTGAAACCTCTGCCAAGAGCTTTCTGTTTCCAAAGCCTTACCCCGAATCCTTTTTGGTTCCAACCGCGATGGTGACTGATTAAGTACCGGGCCTGGTTCATCAAAATTCTCTGAGGGAACTCTGGGTATCATGTTATCTTTATGGGTTGCCAAGCTCCTTGAGCCCCTCGGCTCTAGGTTTGACAGTCAAAGCAACATTCAGTGGCCGGCAACCAACTGGAAACCATCACCCACACATTCCATTCCAAAGACAAAGCAGCTAGAACCTAGAGTGACGGAACCTCCCATCCCCTCTGCTCTACTTACAGCTAATACAGAGTTCTCTGCTGATTAGAGCCTCTTGGAGGGTATGTTTACACTGCAAGAAAAGACCTGCAGCAAGGCCACAGCTGGCCCAGGTTCATGGGGCTTGGGCAGCGGGGCTAAAACATTGTAATGTAGATGCTCGGGCTCAGAATGGGGTGCAGGTTCTGAAACCCTGTGAGTGCAGTGAGTCTCAGAGCCTGGGCTCCAGCTTGAGCCAACTGTCATTTTTAGCCCAGTGGGCCCGAGCCACTTGACCTGGGCTCTGAGACTCAGTGTCATGGGTTTTTTTTATTGCAATGTAGACATACCTGATATGTACCTCTCAATGATTCACATTGTTTGCCCTCCACCCGATTGAATTCTCTACAGTTTCCCTCCAGAGGGCTTTTAAATCCTTTCAAGATCTTTTGACAAGAATTGCAGGCACACTGAAATTACAACTCTCCAGTCCAGGAAATAATGTTAAAAAATTATTTGATATCTTGGAACCAAATTAACTTGCTTTGCCTAATAATGATGGTTTCATGGGGCTGGCCAAGGATCTATAGATGAGCTCAGTTTCCATTATTCCAAATTCTTATAAGATGGATAGGTTCTATCAAGCATCCACACATAGGTTTAAATGCTTCTTCTGGCATCCAAAATCATCTTCCCTAATCATCTGACACTAACGAAAAAACAGATTTAAGGAGCATATACAAGTCAACCCCAAATGACAGGAGTGCCAGACAGAACTACTCAGATGCAAGGTTTAGTCATAGGCCACTTTACAAATGAGCACCACAATTATCAGAAGTTTCTAGCAAGATGATTTTTATATGGTGGAACAGACTGGGTCCCCTGTGGTCTCTCTTTCCAGAAAAGCAATGAGAAGTAGCTGGGGATATTTTAACAAAAGGCCAAATAGTGGCTAAGCACTCTCTCAAAGCTGCATGTGATGCCTCTGACAAGGCTAATCGTTCTGTTACCACTGCCACAACCACTAGAAGGGCAGAATGGCTGAAGTGCTCTAGTCCCTGCAGACAAATAATCCAGAGTGGAAAACCTTCCATTTTAAGGACTAGAGCTTTTTAGTGTCTGAAAGAATAAGACTTTACAGAAAGTGAAAGATTCAGGGCTCACTTTGAAGATTCTTGTAACATACAAGTTTTCCTTCAGAAGGAAGGCTCCCTTTAGATACCACGAACAAGCTCCGTTGACTTCTCAGAAAAGAGGACACCACATGAGTGGTCTTCCTTCCTTCTGGCAAACACAGATCTCAGTCTTATTGCATCTTCATACTGTGTTGCAGGCCTTCTTTCAAACACCAAGTAGAAGTTTTGAAAGATCCTCAGACCAGTCAATGTAGATCAGGGCTTAACGAACCCCGAGAGCCAGGTTGCCATGGGCACCTAGAAATTTAGTTCTGGTGCCTAGATTTTTTAAGGGGGAGCAGCCGCCGTGCTCCGGCCAGGGCACCACTGCGCCCATGTGTTGGGGCCCGGAGGGGAGAGTGCTGCGGCTGCCATGCTCCAGCCAGGGTGCCCCGCCACTGGGCCCACGTTGTGGGAGAGGTGCGGGGCCGGGATGGGAGAGTGGCTTCTGCACTCTGGCCAGGGCGTCCTGCCACTGGGCTCATGTTGTCTGGCTCCTTAATTTTTGGGCTGGTTCCTAGCTCCAGAACAAATCTGTCAAGCCCTGATGTAGACGTAGCAGACATCAATCCTGTCGCTCCCTCACTTCAGAGGCCACTTGTTCCCTGTTTTGGAAAGCATGGAACAGAATTACCACAGACAAGTGGGTGTTTGAAAACTTCTGAAGTGCCTGTGTCATACAATTGCACTCCATAGCTCCAAGTTATTCCCTTTCCCATCCCTCTTCAGGGATCGTTCTCACAAGAAATTTCTCAGAAACAAGATCTCTGCTCTGTTGGAGATTAATGCAACAGACAGGCTTCCCAATCAATACTGATGGAAAGTCATTCCTGCTCTTTTCTTATTTCAAATAGAACTGCAGGGCTCTTTCCTATTATGGATTTGAGGACATTCAATCAATACTTTCCCAAGTTTAAGTTCTGGATGATGACTGTAGTCTTCGTTACTTCCTCTTTAAATCTACAAGATTGGTCTGCAGCTGTTAGCTTCAAAGACACTTATTTCTATATATCCATCTGGACATCACACAGAAAGTATCACAATTTGCTATCCATATAGTGCTATCCACCTTTTCACCTATGTACCTCGCATCTGGTATCTACCAAGCGTTGCAGCAGGCTGTAGTTCAGCTCAGCTAAGAAGTCAATGTGACAAGGTCTTTCTACACCTAGACAGCTGGTTGCTAAAGGCATTGTCACAAGATGTTCAAGACCTCTTGCAAAAAAAAAAAAAAAAAAAAAAAGCTCTAAATTGAGTCCCTCTAAATTCAGGATAAATCAGGAAAAAGTCATTTTATTCTTATCTACAGGATCACACTCACAGAAGCAGACAGTCCACAATTGCAAAGATATACCTGCCACTACAGAGGCTTCAGAAGATACTCAGAACCAGACAAATGCTACAGTCTCCACCTCAACATTAAGTCAGAACAACCTAGGATTTGCTATGGACAATGCTAGGATTGATGGACTCATGTATTCTGATTACTTTCTTTGCCAGATTAAAAATGAGATCTCTGCAAACCTAGTTGAAGAATGTGTACTTGAGGAAAATAAACCATCTACCTGCAAGGTTCGTTTAAGCCTCCAACTCCTGCTCTAGTTATCGGCAAAGGAAAGCAGGCAGCAGTTAAATATGCTGGAACTCAGATCAATCAAACTAGCATAAAAGGCATTCCTCCCACATATACAAAATAAGATAGCACAAATAATATGAATACAATAAACCATATCAACCACCCTTCTATGTCAGGAGTAAATGCATTCACCAACAAGTCACATCACCTCCTACACAACGAGAACGTCTTGGCAGACAAACAGCAGAATGAGCAATGTGACACACAAATAATCTCTAAAGACAGGCTTGTCTACATGACAGCTTAGTGTGCGGCAAACTAGTGCACTAATATGTTCACACTCTGGCTTGCTGGAAATTCAGGATATTGACAGTACCATTAAACACCCACAGCTGGCCCATGTCAGTTGACTCGGGCGACAGGGCTGTATAACTGCGGTGTAGACATTCAGGCTCAGGCTGGGGACCAAGCTCTGGACCCTAAGTTTCTAAACCTTGTTCGCTATTCCACAGATTGGGGTTAGAGATAACACGACAAACAGATCTCTGCGCACCACAAGAGACCTCCAAGTATGCAGAGTATGTTTCCCAAAGAGGACAAAGTTGTGATTCCTTGATAGTTACCTTCTCCCAGAACGGAAGTAATCAATTTCTGTATGCCTTTTTCCCAATCCCCTCAATTCCAAGTGTTATTGGAAAAATAAAACATGAGTCACATGGTTCTACTGATAGCACTCAACTGAACCAAATAGTTTGGGAATTCAGTGCAGTCAAGCCAACATTTCCTCTCCCACTGATTCTGGATCTTTTAACATAACTGAGGTCTGATGCTTCCGCCAGTCCCAAAATCTCAGCAATGGGAGTGTTCATCAAATTTCCTTGAAAAGAGTTATCTTTCTTCCAGGGAGTCCGAGAGTTGTTAGTGCAAAGTCTTCAACTAGGATGTAGCCAATTGGAAAAGAGTTTCAGCTTGGGTGACCCATCACAATATATCTGAACCTCTCTGATAGAGTGGGAATCTGTACTGATAAAAGGAGAAAGAGGAATTACCTAAATTGAAACTTGAGTTCTTTGAGTAAATCAGTACAGATCCACATTCCACACTCCCACTCTTCTGAGCTTAAATGGTCTGAGGAGGAACTCAAGTGACACAGGGGGTCCACTCCCCCTTATACAGCCTCTCATGGACTATTCCATGTCTCAAAGCTTGTGTGCTGTCCCTCCACCCAGCAGTCAGAACTTTCCAGAGGGATCCATGCTTCAATGGCATGCATGGGTGTATCCCAAGAGTGGAGATTTGTTACTGATAATTTACTCATTCAAGTTATAGAGATGCAAGCTCCTCTTTCCAGAGTTCCCATGGCCTTTCATTAGCATTTAGGTGTCATAAAATCTCAACCAAGCAGTTAAAAACCTTCCTCTGCATTGCCAGTATGAATATGGTCTTTTACACAGCACCCAGTGTGCTGGTCATTGACTCTTCTAGCCTCAGGCACTTTAGAACATCCCTGGAAAAAAATCTTAGTGCTGGTGTTGTCTGTGTGCCAGGCTCCCCAAGACCTGCTTGGGCCTAATCTGCTTACTAAGAATTATACATTGCTGAAATTTCTCTGCAACGGATCTGTCCCCCTGCCAGGGTGTGAAAGGCAAGTCTGACCCTGCAAACACCACACGGATGGCAACATACATTTGAAGAGATGAAGAACTGGAAGCCTCTCTTTTAATAAAACAGCATATTATATAATAATGAACTCTGGGATCAGAGTTCCCCCACTTGCTGTGATAGCTAGCTGGGAAGACTGGCTGTGAAACTGTACTATGAGCCTTTTGGTGTATCTACAAGGCACACAAGATGACCACAAGCATAAATACATCCGCAACACTGAATACACTGCCTGGGCCAAATTATTTGAATTTTCTTTCTGGTGAAACACAGGGATTGGATTTTTATATAAACAGGCGCGGAAAGATTAGATTTTTATTGGTAAAGGTAAACGTTAATTTCACCACACACACACAAAACTATAAAGAAATATTTCCACTTATAATAATAGAAATTTAAATAGAGGGGAAGAAAAATGCTGCTTGAGAATTTAGAAGTTTGGTTTAAGAACTAACCAGTTAATGCAGGATTATTTTCTTGAAAACAGCTAATCTGTGCAAAGGTTTTTTAAAACCATATCTTGGAGTTAGGCCTTGAGCCGAATGTAGTTTTTGTAACAAAGCTTAAAAACATAACCAGATTCTCATATATGCTGCGTTCTTCACCGTTAACAGCCATAAGGGAAGTTATGCTATGTGTGAGCCCTTCTTTCCTGTGGAACGTGAGAAAATTACTGAGGACAGGATCTCCCCAACACACATATTCTGGCAAGATTCCAGAAATCCACTGGATCTACCTGTCTCCTAAATTTCATCCCAATTTACCTGGAAACTGTTTTAGTGAAAACTTTAAAGTTAGGTCAAGGCCCCATTCAGTGATTTACAAATTTAAATATGAACTACACCGTAGAAAGCAAAGTGATGTCAAAGTAATGGCTGTTTCCAAGCAGTGTTATCCAATGGCCAAGAGAGGGGAAAACACCTGCGGACTAGAAATAGACCCAACCAGCAAGAACTAGATGTGGATCTGAACTTTCCCAGGATTCAAGGATGCTCAGATTTATGGTTTGGATCCAGGCAAATCTGACTACTGATACTGCTAGTCTATTTTTAAACAGTGAGAAAAAGAGGAACCAGAGTACATTCCAAAACAAGGATACTTCCTCCACTAACCAATTACTCTTCCCCTATAACCCACACCTCCAAGACACCCAAAGATGCCCATTACAAGCTAATATAAAATGTATCGTGTTCTTTTTCTATTTGAGCCCACAACAGTTATGAAACAGTGTGAGAAAGAAATCAATCTTCTTTAATTAAAAACTTTATTAACTTAATCTTATTTTGATAACCAATAAATGTGTATAGTGTGTACAACACAATAACACTTAGTACTTAAGCTCTTCAAAGTGCTGGACAAATATTAACTGACTAATCCTCACAAACCTCTACAAGGTAGGCAAGGATTATCCTGATTTTACAGAAGAGGGAAAAACAGACAGAGATTAAATGATTTGCCTAAAACCAAGCCACTTAGTCACTGGCAGAGACAGGATTACCACACAGACCACTAGGCTGTGCTGCCTTGCTATTATGACTAAAGCCAGGTCACAGTTGCAGATAGCTGCCTTTCCCCCACTTGCTGTGATAGCTAACTGGGAAGACTGGCTGTGAAACTGTACTATGAGCAGTGATGATATCCCAAATTTTCAATAACCAGTTCTATAATGGCAGGTCATATTTAAGAACCTATTCTGAACTTCGGACTACTCTTCACCTGAAATTGACTCTGCCTTGTCAATTTCGGCGGCGGAGCCCAGAATCTCCGCTGTGAAACTCGCTCTGCGCTGCCAAATTCGAAACCCCTCCAGCGCCCCACAGAGCGCAACGGGAGGACGCTAACAACCGGTTCGCTGCCTTTTTTTTATTTTAAGAACTGGTTCGCGCAAAACCCGCCAGCGCCCCGCAGAGCGCGACAGGGGAGGACGCTAACAACCGGTTCGCTAAATTTTTTTAATTTTAACAACCGGTTCGCGCGAACCGGTGCGAACCGGTTGGATATCATCACTGACTATGAGCCTTTTGGTATCTACAAAACATACAAGATGACCACAAGAATAAAAACGTCTGACACACTGAAAGCATTGCATGGGCCAAAAACTATCTGAATTTTCTTTCAGTGAAACACAGGGATTGGATTTTTATATAAGTAGACTCGGAAAGATTAGAGGTTTATTGGTAATTGTTTGTAAACATCAATTTCACCATGCACACACAAACCAATAAAAAATATTTTCACCTACGATAATAGAAATTTAAATATAGGCGAGGAAAGAAAAATGCTGCTTGAGAACATAAGAGTTTAATTTAAGGATATTTACTTCATATATTTAACATATGCTGTTGACAAAGTGTTCTCACAATTATAAATTTTTACTTTTTTGCATCTCAAAGTCTACTGTAATTAAATTATTGTCTGACCACTCCCTATAATTTCCCACAAATCTGAAAATTTAGATGAAAATAGGAAAAAATGCTTAAAATCCACAACTTTTTGCAACTGAAGATTGTAACTGATAAACAAAAACTTTTAAAAATAAACATCGATATTATACATCAGAATCACAAAAAATTAAAATCAAATTCCGCCATGCCTATAAATAAGTCAGTCACTGGGCAAGCAAACACATTACACCATACATTGCTGGAGGCGCTTATGATTTACTCTTGAAAGATATCGGAAAGCACCCCTAAATCATATAACAACGTACGTGTGGGGAGGGATAAAAACCTGGAAGGGTATCTGGTAGTTTCTTTCCAGGATTTTTTAAAAAAATATACCAACCATTTGGTGCCATCTAGTCCCATCCAAGAAGCAAATAATCTACTCTTCAGAAGTATTTTAGGAGCCTCAGGATTGAATCACCTTTGTCAGGAGTTTATTAGCAATGGTAAGAAATCAGCAGACCCTAGAGGCAAGGAAATTCCCCCCTTCCCCTCCAGCCTTGAATTTGGTGGTAACATTTTTAAGAAGGTGCTCCCAGGAGACACCATTATAGTACATCAGTGATCTATACAACTGGGAATTTTGCAAAGGGAGTTAGAGTTAGGCACAACTCTCCAGGTCCCTTTGGAAATCCCAGCCTTAATTGATAAAGAAATGATCATTTGATTAACTAGGCCACAAGAGAGGTGCTTGCTGGTGGATTCCCTGCAGCTTGAGGTCTTCAAATCTCACTTTTGAGGATTTCAATAACTCAGTCATGGGTTCGGGGTTGTTATAAATGTGTATGGGTAGGGTTTTGTGGCCTGCCTTGTGCGGGAGGTCAGACTAGATGATCATATTGGTCCCTTCTGACCTATGAGTCTATGAGTCTATGAGAGGTCTTTGCTGCTTTAAAGAAAGCGGACCGAATGATTACTGCTTATCCTTGGTAATGAATAATAGTGTAGAAACTAAAAGTTGATATGTTTAGCTAATTCTTTGGTGGATTACATGAAATAAGTTTGAGGGTCTCACTCAGCCCCATTCCTCAAGGGACAGTTCACATCACAAGAACAGCAGAACTGCCAACCTTACTGGCATTCAGCGGAGGTGCTGGGTTTCAATGCCCCTGTCAACTAAACTCCCCTTCTGGCTATTGAACCGGTGTCTCCAGGTCAAGGATGAGGCATGTTGATGGGATTCTCTGCTACCTGCAAACGCAACAGTCCTGGGAACAGAGGGCTTCAGTCCCCAGGGCTGTCAAGCTTTTCATTAGCACAACACTGCACTGTTTTATTAACATAAATTAAACTGCTGATGTTGCAGTGGGAGAGACCAAGTGCAAGAGATGGAGGAGAGTTCACAGGAAGTCACTCCGAGCTCTTTCAGCTAAGGATCTGGAGCACCCATGAACTGAAGAAATATTAGACAGACTAACACAAGACTATTAGTTTTAAAAAAATTAGAATCATACCAAATATTCATATTAGAATATGGATTAGCTCCCAAAGAGCATTGTACAGGCTGAGCAATGTTATATTAGATCACAGACCTATATCAGAGACATTCTAAATGTTAGTGCCAGCTTAAAGCTTGTGTTACCACTGTGGGGTATAGTTAGATTTCAGACTTCATTGAAACATACTTATCTCTATAACTGGTATGGTGAAAGTTATCTGGGCTAATTGTCTGGGGAAGACACAGCATGCATTGTTCATTCACGCCTCCTAGGAACCCACTGTGGGGAAACACAGACGCCATGGGAGAAATAGGTCACCCGCCCAGCCGCAAGGTGAGTGTTCACACAGTACAGGGGCAAAGCAGGGTGGGTTATACTATTAAGGAACATGGCAGCCCAGCACAAAAGTGTGGGTGAAAACCCTACTACACCTGGATGAGCTAGCCACATCTTCATTGCTTCCTTGGGGACAGAGAGAGTTCCCTTGGCATTTGCCTGTGCTGAGTGTGGCAGAGAAGAGCCCACACTCAGCTGTTTGGGCCTCTCTTCTGCAACAATAGAAAGAGAGTCCAAGAATTAGAAAAAACAGCTGCAAGTCATTAACGATCAAGCCCACTTGTAACTAGGCTGCCCCCAAACTACTAGGTGAATCCTCCACCTGTTATTTAGAGAGCATGAAAAAAAGTGAGCATCTACCCCCAAAACTTTGCAGTCTCATTCAGAGAAACTGAGACAATGGTTCAGGTATGAGACATTGTCATAGAGATCAGCACAGGTGGCTTCTCAGAGGAGTGGGTTTTCAGGAGGGACAAGAGAGGAAGGACGTTTGGAATACACAACATGGGAGGCTCTCCAAAAGTGGGAGAAGACAAAGGGAAGTTATCCTACAGTGACTGTGGTGTTCCAAGATGCTGTAGTCAAGTGTGGATCCTACCGTAGATGCACATGCACCTCAGATGTACAAGATCCAAGTTTTTGCATAGCAGTCTGTCAAGGGCACATGCCCCGTGTCATCTCATGCTTCTGCACAAGGGCATAAGATGTGCGACAGCCACAAGCTTCCCTCAGTTCTCCCACAATTCAAAGCCCGTGCTGCTGAGCCCTCTGAATAGAGGGGCTGGAGAGTGAGTTGTGGGACTTGCACTGACTACCACATCTCAAAGTGCCAGTTACTGTAAGGTAAGAATCCATTCATTCTTTGAGTAAGTCTGTGTGGATCCCACTGTAAGTGACTGGCAAGCAGTTTAATTCCCTGGAGAATGGCAATGAATAGTTCCATTAGTCAAATAATGATTGAAGCACTGCCTTCCTCAACTTGGCATCGAACCTGGCTCTCATGACACGGTCATAATGTTTAACAAAGGTCAGTGGGTTGCTCCATATAGTTGCCTTGCATATCTCAGATACTGGCACATTTCCAAAGTAGGCAGCTGTGGCTGCTGCCTGTGCCCTGGTTGAATATGCCTTAATTTTTAGAGGGAAAACTATCCAATAGCAGGTAAAAATACACTGCTTGATGCATCCCGATTCTCTGTGATGAGATGGTGTGGCCTTCTGATAGGCAGGATATAGCCACAAATAGGCAAGACGACAGGCTTGGTCATGTTACAGTAATAGAGCAAGGTTCCTGAAACATCCAGAGAGTAGCTTTTTCTCCCTTAGCATTGAGTGTTGTTTCGGGAAGAAGACTGACAGATTAAATGATTGATTCAAGTGAAATTCTGAGACCACGTTAGGTATGAACTTAGGGTGTGGTCTCAACACAACTTGTCTCTATGGAAGAATTTATAAGAAGATTCAGCTGTAAGGGCTTAAGAGCTCGCTCACCTTCCTGGCTGAGGTGACAGCAAACAGAAAAAACTGGCTGACGAGTAAGGTAATGCATCGAGCAATCCAAAAGAAGCTTGAAAAAAAAAAAGAGGTTCTGTGTCAAGAGGCTAATGGTGAGTTCTCATGTAAGAACCGGGTCTCGTAACAAGTGACTAAGTAAGCAGGAGGCCCTTGAGGAATTTTGATACTGCTGGATGCAAGACAATTAAACACAGCCATATTGGAGTGTGACATGCTGATATTCCTGCAAGGTGGATGGTGAGAGAACTAAATGTTAGTCCAGCGTGTTTTAAATCTTAACGGAATTAGCCTGCTGCAGGAAGGGCAGAGCTTGAAGCCCACAGGTTGAGAGTCTGACATGTTAAGGCACCCCGAACAGGGGACTCTGAGTATCAATAATCAGTCCAGATGGGCTGAGCTCATTCATAGTGGTTCTTCAAAGGAAGCAGAAGAGATCTGAATTATGTTTTTATTTAAGAATTCCAAGAGGTTTAGCTGGAGCCACAGACTAGCAGGTTAGCTATACACTCAGTCCCATCTCACAGCCATGGGCAGAAGGAACTGAGCCGCTCCACCCTTCATGCTTTCATATGGTAGCACAAGTTGTTATGGGGTGTACGTGCAGCTCCAATGGATGCTGCTGTTCGAAAGACTGATCTTGCGGATATGAGCGCCTATAGTGGGATCCACACTGACACATAGCTGAAGAACAATTAGGACAGCTACTATGGAGGAATGAGATACAACATGAGCACAGTTGTAAGCTGGGTGTGAAGTTGCACAGAGCCGTGGAAGGTAGGAGGAGCTGGAATGACACATGAGGGTTTTTAAGGAAGGGGTAGTGGGGTTAGAGATTCAGGGAAGCTTAAAATTGAACTTTAAACCAGACTCTGCCTAAGAAATCCATTTACTGCTGCATTCAAGTGCCAGCTGTATGTGGAGACAGGAAAATAGCAACACAGCTTCTCATCAGTCCCTCTCCTAAACCTTAGAGGTATGAAGGAGAAACTGAGATCCCAAGTTGTGAGTGAAGGCCCAGCAGACAAATGGACAAAGAGCACTTGCAGTTTAAAGAGGCACACGGACAGTAGGGAGCCAGCAGTGGTACCTACCTGAGCTGTAGCTATCTGTAGATGATTGAGAGATGGAACGGGACAGAGAACGGCGACCAATCTTCGTTGGGCGCTTGTTAAATTCTTGCTTTTGGTCAGCAAACTGGATCTGTGAAGAAAGAACCCCAGTTACATGAGGTGTAAAAAAAAATCCATTGCCTAACAGAGTAGGCTAATCCTAACTGTCCCAAAGACTACTTTGGAAAGGAGCTATTTGCATTATTTCAGTGGCGACTGAGTAGCAGTTTCCATTATGTAATTGGGGGGTGTTAATCTGGTCCTAGCTTAGCACACATGGTATAAACCCATTTCTCCCCCACAAACACCTAAAGCTCATGTTTCAATCACTTTTACCAACAGGCACACTAGTTAGAAGAATAAAGATACTTCTGTTCCAGTAATTTACATGTTTTTTCTAAAACTGAAAACAGTGCAGGTTATTATAATGGGGGCCCTCAGAAGTCTGTAGAATTGAAGTGGAGATTATTTTATCAACCGCAGACCTGGCAAGAAACACGGAGAGCATGGAATGCTAGATACCTGCTGTGCAAAAGACCAGGGGTAGAAATAAAGCAACACCCATAGCATTACTTCATATGACGGATTATTTAAGATTAGCCACAGAAGATATGGCTATCATAATTCTGGGGTGTGATACTTGGAGAAACATCCAGCCTCTTGACTGTCTGGAAAGTTGACATATCTGTATAAATGTGGCTGCCACAAAGTCAAAAAGGAGGACAAAGTAGCAGCAGGATCACACAGTAAAGTAAGGATCACTTCATCTTCTCTAGGGTGGAACATGACAGCTGTTTAATAGTGTACAGAAAACTCTATGTAACAGGTCAAAAAGTGAAGGACACCACTTACAACTGAAACTGCAGTCAGACATTTATTTTGGCAAACTGTAATTGTCCAAATTGGAATTTGGCCAGGAGACGGAAGCTAACACTCTTACTCTGACAAGCAATGCCATAGTAATGATAAACGCATCATGGTGGGGCTCTTTATTTACCCTCTCCCGATTATTAGATGTGCTCAGTTAACAAGTAAAATGATAAGAAGGGGGTGGTAACTGCTAATCCTGCAGACTCAATGTGGGACCTGAGAATAAAGATGAGTTCTTTAAATCTCTGGTATCAGCATAAATAATCAAAATCCTACAGGCCAAGTTAACCTCTTGGCAACACCTGGACAACCCCATTAACCTCAATCACTGACAGATGGAAAATAATTCTGCTGTTGTGCACAGGAAAGGACAGACTCCATTTCACTCTCTTCGAGCTGGCTTGACTCTGCCAGGCTAACAGAAATCAAAACTTACTTTAAGTTAGTAAAGTCAGCAGATCTTTCTGAAAGCATGCAGAAGGCAGAATTATTAAGGTGGTGCCATTTCACTTTTCAGAGTAAAACCAAACTTAGCATCCTTACTTACAGAAAAGGCATATTGTCATCCTCTGCCAATGTGCTTCAATCCTTTCACAAATGTTACCATCTCTAGGAACAAGGGAGAGGTGGGTAATGGGGAGTTTTTACTCCATCCAGTCCCATGTTTTATTCCACCTTTGACCCCTGCTGAAACTAACACTAAAAGGGCCAAATAGAACAGTGGTTTTGTGATGTGGCCATTTTCTTAATAGGGACTGAATGAAACCACATTCCACATAGGCCAAACAGCTGTCAGATAGGAATAGCTACCAAACAGGACCCAGTTTTTACTGATAACTACTAGTGAAAGCTCCATTGCCCACTGCCTTTCCCCAGACCCTTCAAGTCCTTATAAAGGGACATCTTATAACTTTCAACAAAAGATTCTTTACTAAATAAAAGTTCAGTTCATTTAGAAAACACAATAGTTATTACAACAAGAGTCCTGCAGCATTTTAAAGACTAACAAATTTTTGCAGGCATAAGCTTTCGTGGGCTGCAACCCACTTCATCAGAAAGGTTTGGCGAAAGCTTATGCCTGCAGAAATTTGTTAGTCTTTAAGGTGCTACAGGACTCTCGTTTTTGCTGTGTGCAGACTAAGATGGCTCCCCCTCTGTAACTTTTCACAACAGTTATTTGAACTTTTCATTTTCCTAACTACGCTTCTACAGCAACCTTTCATCCAGTGATCCCAAGGCACTCGGTACCATCTGAGGTAGGTATTCATGTTTCAATAAAGGGAGAAACTAAAGCTAAGAATTTATCTGATTTGTGCAAGGTTACATAGCAAGCCAGTAGTAGAACCAAGGATAGACACTAGGCGGCCTACTTTCACTTCCCTACTCCAACCACTATTACTATGCCGCAATTCAGCAAACATTTCCAGGCACATGTCTATTAGACACAGATAAAGTCACTTACAATGTCTGACTTTTTGTGTTAGCTATTTAGCATTGATGCTAAAGTTTTTTGTTTGGGTTTTGTGTGCGTGCGCGTGCGCGCGCTAACGTGTTATAGCTCTCTCAGGGCAGGTCTACATTGCCAGCAAAATTCAGCAGCAATCAATGGGAGTTACACAAGCTACTCAGAGTAGCTTGCGTAACTCCCCCCAACTATGTAACTTCCCTTTAGGGCTCTGTCTCCATTGCGCTGCGCTGATGTGAAATGCGTTCCCATCAACGCAGTACTACGCTTTTTGAGGAGGTGGTTTTATTAGATCAACTTCTGGATCAATTGAACGTGTCTTCACTGCCATCAGTGTGTACATAGCCTCAGTAAAAACCAGAAATAATTCTTCACGCTATAATTAAGAATAATGGGCCAGATTCTTTGCTGGTGTAAATTGGCAACACTCCAGTGACTTCTCTGTAATCAATTTGCGCCAACAGAGGATCTGGCCCAATAAGGTAATTATTTACACCTTCAAAACACTGTGAAACCATGAAATGTAATTATTAACCTCTTACGTTACATTAAGTAGCTGGTTCTGTTTAAAGATTTCTCCTAACTGCCTGGAACTTGACACCTTTCTGGGAACAGCTAAATCTGAACACAGTAGTTTAAGCTGCAATGCTTTATACTGGCACAGACGAATGCTAAATTTACAGTCCCAATATCTCAGTCCTTGTATGAGCAAGTGCAGGGAAGGGAGCATCACATCACTGAACAGTGATAAGCGGGTAGGAAGCAGGGATAACTGAGACTGGTCATCAGGTAGGTTGGCGGGATTACTGAGGCTGTTTTGGTGGTGCTTAAAATCATAGAACATTAGAGTTGGAAGGGACCTCAGGAGGTGTCTAGTCCAACCCCCTGCTCCAAGCAGGACTATCCTCAGCTAAATCATCTCGGGGAGGGTTTTGTCAAGCCTCATCGCAGAAACCTCTACAGATGGAGATGCCATCACCTCCCTAGGTAACCCATTCCAGTGCTTCACCACCCTCTTAGTGAAGAACTTTTTCCTAATGTCCAACTTAGACCTCCACCACTGCAACTTGAGACAGTTGCTCCTTGTTCTGTTATCTGCCACCACTGAGAACTGCCTAGCTCCATCCTCCCTGGAACCCCCTTTCAGGTAGTTAAAGGCTGCTATCAAATCCCCCCTCATTCTTCTCTTCTGCAGACTAAACAGGCCTAGTTCTTTCAGCCTTTCCTCATAAGTCTTGTGCTCCAGCCCTCTAATCATTTTTGTTGCCCCCTGCTGAACTCTATCCAGCTTCTCCACATCCTTTTTATAGTGGGGGGCCCAAAACTGGACACAATACTCCAAATGCGGCCTCACCAATGCCGAATAGAGGGGAATAATCACTTCCCGCAATCTGCTGGCAATGCAGCCTGTGGCAAATGGCTGGCTTCTCCCTAGTGGGTCTCGCACTTTTGCCTCTCGCAGTGGGCCAGGGTGTCGCCGGTAACCCCATCTTCCCAGGGAGGGGGTAGGGACCCGGGCCCACCCGCTCCTCCGGGTCCCAGCCCAGGGGCCCTCTGAGTAGCAACTATGTGCTGCTGGCACCTCACTTGCAGCTGCAGGCTTTTCCCTGTGCCCCTCTCCCCCCTCTGTCTTTCTGGCTTCTTGAGCCCAGTACTTGCTTCAGGGCTCCACCTCTCTCCCACACGCCACTGTTCTCCGTTCTGTTCTCCTCCACTTCTCCACACACCACTGTACTCTGTTCTGTTCTCCTCCAGTTCACACACTCCTCTGCTCACCACACACCTACTCCTTCCACTCCACACTGTCTCTCAGGAGTAGAGGGTTTTTATAGGCACCTGGGTGGGGCCTTAATTGGTGTCAGCTGACACTAATTACCTTCTATTGACTCTGGCTAGTTTATAGGGAATAAGGCCTGGATCATTCTAGCACTTACATAGCGTCCTTCCAGAACTTTCCTACTGCCCTCTGTCCTTGCTATACCACAAGCCCAATATGACATTGGCCTTCTTGGTAACCAGGGCACACTGCTGATTCATATCCAGTTTCTTATCCACTGTAACCCCCAGATCCTTTTCTGCAGAACTGCTGCCTAATTCGTCGGTCCCCAGTCTGTAGCTGTGCATGGGATTCTTCCGTCCTAAGTTCAGGATTCTGCACTTGTCCTTGTTGAACTTCATCAGATTTCTTTTGGCCCAATCCTCCAATTTGTTTAGGTCCTTCTGTATCCTCTGTCCCCCTTCCAGGGCATCTACCACTCTCCCTAGCATCGTGTCATCTGCAAACTTGCTGAGAGTGCAATCTACCCCCTCTTCCAGGCTCCAACAGGAATGCAGAGATCTATTTTGGAACTTTAACAGGGCATGGGGTGAATAAAATTATTCTGCCGCAGTCATGGCTACAGAAAAAAGGATACTCAGATTTGCAACAACAACCCAGGTTTTTCCTGATAATCCTAAAGCTGGTATTGCAAGAAGAGGAAGTTACTCACTTTGTCCAGTAATGATGGTTCTTCAAGATGCGTCTCCCTATGGGTGCGCCAGTGTAGATGCGTCTGCGTCCCTGCACAACTGATCAGAGAAATTTGGGAGCAGTGCATCCTGCCCACGCATGCACTGCTCCCTGCCTGCCACAAGGCTAGCCAGCTTACGTGGACAATTCCCTTCTCAGTTTCTTCTCTGCTACAGAGTCAACTACTAGAACTCTGAATTAGAGGGGAGGAGGGCGGGTCGTGGAGCACCACAGGGGGACACATCTCAAAGAACCACCATTACTGCACAAAGTGAGTAACTTCCTCTTCTTTGAGTAGCATCCCTATGGGTGCTCCGCTGTAGTTGACTCCTGAGCATTACCCAGCACTGGAGGCCAGGACTTCAGAGTCGAATCTGATACGGAGGATAGTACTGCAGCACGAAATTTGGTGCCTACAACCAAATCCCCCAGGATAGCATAGTGTTCTGCAAAGGTGTGTGCAGATGCCCAGGTAGCTGCTCTGCAGATTTCTGATATAGGGATACCCTTGGAGAAGACGATGGATGAGACTACCGACCTCATAGAATGCATGTGTATTGAAGATGGGGGAGCTACATTACGCAATGTGTAACAGAGCCTAATATAGCTAGAGACCCACTTCGAAAGTCTCTGAGCTGAGATTGCTGTGCCTTTTGACCTATCTGCAATGGATAGGAAAAGTCTCTGGGATTTCCTGAAAGCCCTAGAACTGTTCAAATGGAAGGCCAAGGCTTTTCTTATGTTGCGCATACGGAGGATGGCTTCCCTATTATCCTCATGAGGTTTGGGATAAAAAGCTGGAAGCTGAATAATCTGATTCATGTGAAATGCAGAAGTCACCTTGGGAATGAATTTTGGATGTGGTCTAAGTGGGGCCTTACCTGGGAAGAACACAGTAAAAAAAAAAAAAGGGGGGGGGGGGAAAGAGATGCACCATCGAAGCCCTTAACTCCCCTATCCTTCTGGCAGAGAGGACGATGATGAGGAATGCCATCTTCATGAAAAGGTAAGTAACTGAACAACTGGCTATCGGTTCAAATGGCTGTCTAGTTAGTCCTTTTAACACTAGGCTGAGATCTCATTGTGGAGTAGTGTGCCTCGGTTGTGGGAAGGGGTTTGCTATGCCCTTAAGAAACCTCTTCACAGGTCATGTTGGAGAAAACGTAGTTACTTACCAGTAACTGTTGTTCTTCGAGATGTGTTGCTCAGATCCATTCCACTTAGGTGTGTGCGCGCCCTCGTGCACAGCCCTCCGGAGAACTTTTCCCTAGCAGCCCCCTGTAGGGGCCGGCTCCAGCGCCCCCTGGAGTCCCGCCCTCATGCGGCGGTATATAGGGCGCTGCCGGCCCCTCCCCTCCTCAGTCCCTTCTTTCTGCCGACTCCGACAGCGGGGACGGAGGGTGGGTGTGGAATGGATCTGAGCAACACATCTCGAAGAACAACAGTTACTGGTAAGTAACTACGTTTTCTCCTTCGAGTGGTTGCTCAGATGCATTCCACTTAGGTGATTCCCGAGCCATACCTTGGAGGTGGGTAGGAGTCAGCGGCGAGCTGCCCTCAGCACAGCCCTGCCGAAACTCACGCCCTCCCTCGTCCGCCAGCGCAGTGCGACATGAAAGTGCACTGGCGACCCGGCGGTGGCTTTGCAGACGTTGTGCAAAGGTGCCCACTACGGGTGTGGCCTGGCACTGGTTGAGGGCACTGTGATGACCTCTGAAAGTGGTGCTTCTCAGCAGCACCGAGCAGTACTTGATGCGTGTGGTAGTCCGCGGGGAGACACGCTGGTGACCTTTCCACCTGGATTACTGCTGTAACCAGAGATTCGCTTCCTGGCGCAGCCATGTAAGCCCCACACAGAAGGATGGGCTCATTACGTTTCAGTGAATGTGATCTCCTCACCTCCTTCCCGCCATGTGGTTTGGAAAACATGGGGAGGAAATTTATCTTGATTACCATGAAAGATAGGAACCCATTCCGGGTAGAGAAGCCAGATGTTGGCGAAGTTGGACCTTGTCCTATAGACTACTGTCTAGGGAAGCTCCAAGATCCCGGCCTTAGCGCCGGAGGAGCTTCTTGCCGAAATAGTAGCCCCCCAGGGGGGGGGCTACCTTCTGCGAAAGCATGAGCTGGGGCATAGAGACGTGAGGACCAAAGGGGGCCCCCGAGCATGTCGAGAAGGCCAGGTCGGGATCCCGACGAGGCACCGGGTCGCGTGCCTGCAGATAAAACTCACTGCCCTGGTGAGGCAAGTAGCTGATCTGGGGGAGCCAGAACAGGTGCATCCCTTCGAGTAGCTGAAGGGAGGCCAAAACGCGCGACCCGTAAATCTCAATGTGGACCAGGACTAGGCCTTGGGTTTTAGCTGGAGCAGATACTCCAGGATTGCCTGTGCCAGCAAGATTCTTGGCAGGCTACCCCAGAACTCTGTCCACAAGGTGGACTATGTTTACTTAACCCGATACGCAACCTGTGCGGAGGGTTCCCGCTGCCTAGC
>ML675616.1:2717079-2749775 GCA_007922155.1 Mesoclemmys tuberculata | reverse complement strand
TACTTAACCCGATACGCAACCTGTGCGGAGGGTTCCCGCTGCCTAGCAGGGCTCGCTGTGCCTGCACCAAGCGGGCCCTCCCTCCTTCTGTCAGCAGGTCCAGGTGCAGCAGGTACGCCAGGTCCTGGGGGAACTATATGTCGATGAGGGGTGATTTGGAATCGACCCAGCCTCGCTACCCTGGGGCGAGCAGAGCCTTGGACACCCTGTGTCCCAGACCAATGCGACAAGGCCCAGTTGGAGAATACCCCACTTGGGGAGAAACACCGGCATGATCTACGGATGTCACAGCGGGAAAAGAGAACCTGCTGAGGCAATTCCCCTTGTCGCCCCTGTCCCCCGGGAGGTGAGAGGCAGTTAAGCGGAGAACATGCCTCACCGCGAAAACCAACGGACGGGGGGCTTTCTGCAGAGGATTGGGGAGTGTGCTCCTCCCCTCCTTTGCGCTGATGTGCCGGCGGCTATACCTTGACCGACGGAACCAGTCCCTGAACAGGATGCCCCGCAAGACCTTCACCAGTGCAGGGAGGCTCGCACGGGTAGGGAATCCATTGGGTGGCTGTTCGGTGCCTGTAACAAGGCCACCCACCCTTGAAGCAATCTGTGTCCCAGGCGGCCCAGTGTTGCCACGCATGTGCAAGCCGCCAAGTGACCTAATAACTGCAGGCAGTGTCCTAGATGCTGTCGTGGACATTGTTGCAGCTGGAAACCGGCATGGACCATGACCCCGAAACTCGTGCGGGGGCAGGAAGGCTCTGGCCTGGGAAGCGCTCGCTAATGAGTAATGCAGCCTGCTGCACGTGGAGCAGGGGAAGAGCAGGCCCCACGGTCCCCCACACTTAGGACCGGGATCTGTCCCAGGCCATCAAGACAATGCCGCCAGGGAATATCCGCATACGCTATGACTCAGGTGGGCGGCCCGCACGACTCTGTGTCTGCTGGTCACAGGTAGACATGAACTAAGAGCAGCCAGAAGCCCCCATTCCTGTCCCTACATACAAAGGATTAGAAGGCCTTGGCATGTGGAGCCTCAGAGAGCTGAGTGCGGTCCCAGAGTCCCTCCGACCATGGAGCTTCACAGTGGTCTGACCAGAAGGAAGACCAACCCATCGGAGGGGAAGCCCTGAACGGTCACTGCCTCTCCTGGGACAGGCCCAAGGATTGCAGCCAGGAGCGCCTCGTCGTGGCAATGGCGGAGGCTATGGTCTCAGCTGCTGAACCAGCAGTATTTCTGAGCATCTAGGGTGCTGCTCCAGCACCACGAATCTCCCATCCAGGACAGTGGTGAAAACCTGTGCCCTGCAATTCGTAACCACCCCAGAAGACTGAAGGTCGGTACACCTGACCTACAGGGCTGTCACGGACAATGAGCTGGGACACAGCACCCTGAATCCAGGGGCCGGGTCTTGAGTAATCAATAGCCTGGCCTTCCGGTCGGGAGATAACACTTCCCCCTGCCATTTTGACGTAGAGGCGACGAATGGGGGAGGGGGGGGTGTTCGATAGGGCCTCTTCGCCTTAAGGGCCCAATCGTGGACCCGCAGGGGCACCCACATCAGAGCTGCCACCCCGAACCCACTGAAGAAGGCAATCTTGGCCTTCAGTGAGAGGTCACCTTCCTGAGCAGCTCCCAGTGCGCCTGAAAACCTTCCGGCGGCGCCACGGGACCCCAGAAGACTGCCCTCCTGGGCAGGATGAGGGGAACTGCCACGGCACATCCCACGGGTGATCACACCAAAGGAGTGCAGCGTGGTGGGTCTCTCCATGGGACCTGACTCCCTATCCAAAGAGCAGAGACCTTGTCCCGAACCGTAACAGTGCAGACCACACTCCACTGCACGAGACAGGCAGCCCCAGTCCCAACTGGATGGCCATGGGGGCCCACAAGGCTGCCATTGCCTCTGGGGCCAATGCAGGCCGACCGTGCCCCCACTGTGGGAACCCGGGCCACCCCACCTGTGGGCCCTGGCTGTCCCGCATCGCGGGTGCCGTACCTCGCCAGGGGTATTCCCCCCGCCTCCCACAGCGTGGAGGACAGCGAGAACCGCCTCCCCTGCCCCAAGCGGTGCGGATGGGAGACGTGTTTTGGGGAGCTCCTGGCACTGACATGGTGCCCTGCACCGAGGGCCCCGCAGTGTCGCTCACCCCTTGGTGATCGGGTCCAGCGTCGCCCCGATCCCCGCAGTGCTGAGCCTGCCACGAGCACCCTTGGCTGTGGTCTTTGCTTAGCAACCGGGGTCCGCACCCCCTCTGCGTGGGTGGACCCCACTTTGCTGAGGAGGGAACCCCCAGCGCCCCCAGGCCCCACGCCCGTCCCGGGGCGGGGGGTGGGGGGGGGAAGATGCTTCTGAGCTGAGCCCTGCAGAGGCACAGGCATCTCTTTTTTTTTTTTTTTTTGCAGCCGCTGCTGCCGGCTTCTCTCCTCACTCCCAGCTGTCACTGGGCAGCGGGAGGAGGGGACCCACAGCCCCGCCTTCAGCGGAGCGGCACTGGGACCCGCACCGCACCCGGAGGGCGGGGGGGGGAAGGAGGGGAGGGGAGGGGAGAAACACCCGACCCCTGTCGCAGCATCGGGTCTCGCTCCGCTGTCAGGGAGGAGCGGACCCCGTAGCCTGCTGAGCTGCAGCGGCCCCTGTCCCGATGCTGCCTCCCGGTGCCGGGGAAGGGGGCCTCGCAGCGCCGCCCCCAGTGGAGCGGCAGCGGATCCGCGCTGTGCCCCAGAGTGGGGCGGTCCCCCCCTGGGGCTGAGAGCCCTGGAGGCACCGGGTGTCGCCCCGCGGTGCCCGCAGAAGAAAACTCAAAGCGCCGCCTCTGGTGCATCGGCACCGGGACCGGTGCCGGGTCTCGGTGCCGGGGGAGGGGTGACCCTCACAGAGCTGTAGCTGCCCCGGGTCCCGCGCCCCGCCTCAGAGCGGGGGCGGGCCCTTCAGCAGGAGTCCAGCAGCAGCACCGGGACCCGCGCCGGGTCTCGGTGCCTGAGGAGGGGCGACCCTGCAGCCCCACGCCCTGTAGGCGGGTCCCGCCCCGTGCCTCGACAAGGGGCGGATCCTTCGGTGCCGAGACCAGCACGGCACCGGGTCTCGCGCTACATCCAGGAGCGGGGGCGGCCTCGGGGGGGGGGGGCACGGCACCGTGTCCTGCAGGGGCCGACCCCTCGGTGCCGGGACCAGCAACGGCACCAGGTCTTGTGCCGGGAGAGGAGAGGGGGGCACGGCACCGGGTCCTGCCGGTGCCGACCCTTCGGTGCCGACACCAGCCACGGCACCGGGTCTCGCACTGCACCACGGAGCAGGAGCCTTGGTGCCGGGCGAGGGGGGGGGGCACGGCACCGTGTCCTGCAGGGGCCGACCCCTCGGTGCCGGGACCAGCAACGGCACCAGGTCTTGTGCCGGGAGAGGAGAGGGGGGCACGGCACCGGGTCCTGCCGGGGCCAACCCCTCGGTGCCGAGACGTTTCGACGGCAGCCAGGAGTCCTCCCTGGTGCCGAGTCCTCTCCTCGGTGCCGAGGACTTACCTTCGGCTCCGGGTGCTCCACGGCAACCGAGGTCCTGCTAGCGACCGCTCGGTGCCGGGCCCGTGCTGGGGGAGCGCCTCGCTCACCCCCATGCCGTCCAGCGGGAGATCGCTTCCCCGTACCGGGGGTCTCCACCGCTCTTCGGGGGGACCCAACGCGGGCTTGCCCCGGGGCACCATCCCCTTCTCCCTCGGCGGAGGGGGGGGGGAACGGAGGGGGCGTGAGCAGGCCGACAAGGCTCTGCTGCCACAGAACCTCCGGTGCCGACGGCGTTGGCAGGGGCACTCTCCCACTCCAGGAGTCGGGATTGGCACCCTGCATGGGGATGCAGGCCCTGGAGAGGACTCGACGGGCCGTGGCTGGTGCATCCCCGCCCTCGACCCTGCCCGTACCCACGGTGCAGGGGAGTGTCCGCGCTCCATGCGCAGCTCTTCTGTTCGGCGCCAGGAGCGCTGCTCGGTGCCGAGTCAGCCTGGCACCGGCAGGGAACAGCTGGACGGTGCCGCTTCCCTTCCCCCCCCACGCTCCCGACAGGGGGGGGGGAGGGGCGTGTCCTAACTCCATGTGGCCGAGGCCTTCCTGCAGCCAGCACAGGGTTTGAATCGCAGCGAGCCCGGCACAGCCGGGTCGCCTAGAGCCCGTAGGCTCTCCTATCTAACTAAAGACCTTACTAACTATAAATTAACTCAGTTCAGGGTGAACTGCTAGCTAACTACTCACTTTTACAGGAAAGAAAAACCTGTGGAGAGCAGGGGTTGTTCTCAACCGGCCGTCACGGGCGGAAAGAAGGAACTGAGGAGGGGAGGGGCCGGCAGCGCCCTATATACCGCCGCATGAGGGCGGGACTCCAGGGGGCGCTGGAGCCGGCCCCTACAGGGGGCTGCTAGGGAAAAGTTCTCCGGAGGGCTGTGCACGAGGGCGCGCACACACCTAAGTGGAATGCATCTGAGCAACCACTCGAAGGAGAAGATTAAGTATCCTTCTACCTGCTGGTGGAAGATTACAGTTGCTGCCAGATGAACCTTCAGCTAACTCAAAGTCCCAACTTCTTTAAAGTCAACAGGTAGTCTAAAACAACCAGTAGGAGGGCTGCAGTAGGGGTGACAGACATGGGCTGGCACCAGATCTGGAATCTCTTCCATTTCTGAAGGTAGATATATGAGTAGCTCTCTTTGTAACAACATCTCCTGTACGTCTTCTGAGCACGATTTCTCGATGTGGTGGAACCATGCTTTGAGTCGCAGAATCTGCAAATCGGGATGAAGAGTGTGTCTCTCATTCTGCGACACGGTGATCAGGAGAATCAATCGGTGGACATAATGCCAGCTGTGACAGGTCAGGGTATCATGTCTTTCTGAGCCACATGGGAGCAGTTTGATGTTAGCTTTCTCTCTTCTTATTTTCAACAGGACCTTCAGCAACAGAGGCAATAGGGGAAAGGCGGAAAGAAGGCCCTTGTCCCAAGAAGGAGGAAAGCATCTCCCAAGGAGTGTTGTCCAGTCCCCACTCTGGAGCAGTAGTGTGGACGTTTCTTGTTCTGGTAAGTAGAAAATAGGTCTATTACCAGTGTTCCCCATTGTCGGAATATGTTGTGTACTATTACCAACTATCTCCTTTCGTGATCATGTGAGAATTCACGGCAGAGAGTGTCAGCCATCACGTTGCGTATTTCTGGTAGATAGGCCGCTGATATTAGCACACTGTGGGAGATGCACTGGTTCCATTATTTTAGTGCCTCTACATACAGGGAATGAGACTTGGCATCTCCCTGTCTGTTTATGTAATACACGCAGGCCATGTTGTCTGTCATGACCCTTGTGTGCGTGTCTTTGATCAGCGGGAGGATGTAAGTACATGCATTTCTGACCACTCTGAACTCACACAGGTTGATATGAAGACATGTCTCTGTTGGGGGACCATTTACCCTGTGCTGTGCGACCATTGAGATTGGCACCCCTCCTGTGTGGGATGCACTGGTGGTCAGGAGGAGAGAGATTGAAGACTGAGCAAATGGAATTCCCATAACAATGTTAGCTGGCTTCTTCCACCAATCCAAGGATTGATTGTCCCTTGTGGGCATCTACAGACGCTTGTTTATATTGTCTCTGTTCAGCCTGAAAAACCAAACTGAAACATGCTTGGAGTAGCCCCTTGAGTAATCTGGCATGAACAATAAGGTATGTGGCCCAGAAGTTGGAGGTAATATCTGGCCAAAATTTTGGGCTGGAGTATAGTATCTGTATTAATGAGGAGCAACTGAGAAATTTGTGAAATGGTAGGAGCACTTTTGCCTGAGTAGAGTTGAGGTTAGCTCCTTTTAATTTTAGCCTCTGTACTAGTGTTAAGGTTGATTTTTATTTGTTGATCTGTAGGCCCTGATTCAGAAACAGGTCTTATGTGACCTAAGTGATTCATTGGGCCTCTGCACAGGACCATGCTCTGAGAAGGCAACCATCCAGGTAAGGATAAATCATGAGGCCCTGCGAGTCACTACCGAAAGGACCTCAGAGAATACCCTGGGGGCCGATCAGAGGCTGCCTGTACTGGTAGTGGTTCTGGCCCACTGTGAATCTGAGGTAACACATTTGACTCAGAATGATGGAAATATGGAAGTAGGCACCTTGAAGGTTGAGAGCCAAAAACCGATCTCTTTCCTCTAATGCTAGAATGATTGTTGATAGGGTGACCATCTTGAATTTCTGTGCTTTGATGTATCTGTTGAGCACTCTGAGGTCCAGAATGGGTCTCCAACCTACCTTTTTCTTTGGTATCAGTAAGCAGCAAGAGCAGAAGCCTTTGACTTTGAGATGTAGAGGCACAGGTTCTATAGCTCCTACGTTGAAAGTTTACCTCTTGATGTAATAGACCCTTGTGAGAAGAGTCCCTGAAGGAGGACAGGAAAGAGTATTTGGGAGGAAAAAATTGATGGCATATCCATTCTGGATAATCTCCAGTAACCACTTCTCAGACATTATCCGTTCCCAGGTGCTGCAGAACAGGATACAACGGTCGGTCTCCAAAAGGATGGGCGAGATCTTCCAGCCTGAGGTTGCAAGGATGGTGTTCTACTTATGCCTCAACCATTCCATCAAAACTGATGCTTCAAGGTGGAGGGCTGAGATGCAGTTGGTTGGGGTCCCGATTGCTTTTGCCTGGGGAACTTTGAGTTCCTCCTCTGCGACTTGTAAGCTCTTTGAGATGAGTACTGAGACATGTACTCTGATGACCGGGGCTTACATGGTGGCTGAGAGCTCTATCTTTTCTTGTAGGCTGGCATGTATATCCCTAGGGATCAAAGAGTTGCCCTTGAATACTTCAATGTGTGAAGAGACATGTCAGTGTTGGTCTTCTAGGCAAATAACTTCGTCCCTTCAAAAGGAAGTTCCTCCTCTGTAGTTTGGACCTCTTTATGGAAGCCAGGCGAATGCAGCCACAAAGCCCATCTCGTAACAATGGCCGTAGAAATCAAATGTGCTGCTGTGTTGGCTGCATCTAATGTGGACTGAAGAGACATTTTAGTACCAGCTGGCCCTTGTTGATTATGGTGTTGAATTGGTCTTTATGGGAGTCTGGGAGCTGTTCAATAAAGGGACTGAATTTCATATAATTCTGGTAGTCATTTTGCCAGCAAGGCCTGGTAATTTGCTGTGCTGAACTGGAGAACGTGCCTTCCAGCCAAACATGTCCAGATGTTTCTAGTCTTGGTCATGTGGAGTGGATTTAGATTGGTGCTGGTAGCTCCTAGAATTAACTGAATCCACAATAATGAAATTCTGTCCCCTTTATTGTCATGTAATACTTTTTGTCCACCCACAGATGCAGGGTTCTGCCATGTGACTTTGGCAGCATTCAGAAGTCCCTCATTAACCAGAAGGGCCACTCTAGCAGAGGGGGAAGAGTGTAAAATGTCCACCAGTTTGTGGTAAAGCTCAGCCAGTTCTTGCAACTGTATTTGCAGGGCTTCTGCCACCTTCTGAGCTAGGTCTTGGAATGATTTAAAATCAGCCATGGATGGCAGAGAGGACACCACCACCTCATTTGGTAAGGAAGACAAGAAATGTGCTTGAGGACTGTCTTCCTCCTATGTCTCAACTTCCTCCCCCAGCTGTTCGGGGGGTTCCAAAGCCTTCAAAGGCACACCTGAAGGAGGATGCCTTCTTGCTTGTTGGTATGCCATGCTAGGGGCCTGGAAGGCTTGCTGCCTCTGAGCTTGCCAAGGGTCCCAGTACGCCATTGAAGGTAGGGGCTGGTGGCTGCTACCATGGTTGACCAAACCATGGAAACGGAGGGTTGGGTGGATGATACGCCTTGTGCCTATAGTGAGATTGGGTCCTATATGGCAGGAAAGAAGAGCGGTGGAAAACCAAGTCTGCTAACTTTCCAACTTCTATAATGAGAAAGGGGGTGTGCCGCAGGGAGATGTTGGGAAATCCAATCCTTGAGAGAACTTGGGGCTGGAGCCCTTGTACTGAGTACGGGTGAATCCGGTGTGTCAGACACAGAGATCCATCAGGCACCGTAAATCTGGCAGTGCAGATAGCATAGTACCAGTGGAGAACATCAGTACTGACAGGCTAGCACCGATGGAGTCAGAGATGAGGATCTGGCCATATAGTCCATCTGTGCCATACGTACTGGGGTTGGTGCCAGCACTGACGTAACCTTCTCTGGGAGGATCTTCTCTGCCTTTTATGCCCCTATGGTACCGGTACTTCTTTGTCCATACCCATCAGGTCTTGGGCAGACCAACTTGCTCTGTCAGCTCGGTACTGCATGTACCTGGGTACCAGTATCAGACGGCTTCGGTGCCATCAGTACCAATGATACTGATGGAGCTGGGGATCATTTCCAGCTCAGTCAGGGCTCATTGCAGGGATTCACAGATCTTTTCTTGGTGGCCTTAAGCGAGTGGCTCATCTCTTTGGGATTACCTGCCTTTGAAGTAGAAGGTTGAGGTGAGAGTTCATGTCAAGACTCCAGGGTTTGCAGATCAACTCCATGAACAGAAGTTTGAGCTTTAACTTGCTGTCTAGTTGCTGGCACCAACCACACCTTTGTGGATGGTGCTTCCTCCCAGGCAGTGAATGAACTGCGAGTGCCCATCAGTCACTGGGACAGAATCCTTGCAAGTGAGGCACTTTTTGAAGCCTGCAGTGCCAGGCATACCTTTGTCCAGTGGGGTCCCCACCACATCACCAACACTGGAGGGAGGCAAACCCTTTCATTCTCTTTTTTTCTTTCTTTTTGGCAAGGTTAACAAAAAACAAACAAGGTAACAAAGGAAAAAATCTTAAAGGGAAGCTAAAATTAACAAAACTAAATCTGTCGGGGTGGCTGAGACAGAAATAAAGAAGGAATGCCCGTGCACGCTGGCTGGGGGACTGACTGATACCAAAGTTCTCCCATCAGCAGGGAGGGGCACAGACAGACCTACGCTGGAAACAACAAAGGGACACTACTTGAAGAAGAACCCTAAGACACTCAACAAAATTTTACTGAATACCTGACAACAAACAGAAAAAAGCATGTGGTCACTCAAATTAAAGTGAGAATTAGGAATTGCATTTCCAGCCTTCAAAGAGCTCTACTCCTTGTGAAACAGATGTTTTGCGTATACAAATTGGTTTATACAGGCTTTTCTAAAAACTGCTATTTTTTTTTTTTTTTTGGCAAGAATGCTCTTTTCATTTAAACATATCCCTCAATGGCTAGAAAGGCTTCATCCTATCAGATTATTGGCATAAAATGATGCTCTAGGAAAAGTTAGATATGCTGGAAGACTAACAAGGGTGAATAACTCTTATTACACAGTTCAGAACAAAAGCAACATTCTGTTAATATTCCCCTGCATCTCTGTTAAAGGTTTTTCAGTGCAAATACTGTAAAAAATGCAATAGTATTTAGCATTTATAGAGATTTCAAAGCACACTTCCAAAGTAACAGGAATGTAAGTGCCTTGCCCAAGGTCACAGAGTAAGCCAGTGATCAAGTTAGGCAGAACTGGAACACAGGTCATGTTACTACTACCACATCTTTTGCTCTAACGCTGACTCAAGCCAAGAGTAAGTGACTAAAACAGGGCACTGAATCCCAAGAAGTGGTATTTACATACCAAACCAACAGCACCACTATATATAGCGATGATGTGTCTTCCCGTCTACACCCCAGTCATGTTTCAATTTGCGTAAGACTTCACTAAGTCCTTCTGATGAAATTATATCCTTCCACTCTCGTTCACAGTCCTGTGTAGGTCAATAACTGGAATCTGACTTCTATAACCAGCTCAATCTGATTGTATATTATATACAGATTTCTTGTGTACATGTGTACACACAGTATGATAGTGATTCACGCGCGCGCGATCATACTGGGTGAGAGTGTGTATATACACAATTTTTTAAAATGGTACCATTTCTAAATCAGGACTGCAGTTCAGAACTGGAATCTCTGCAGTACAGGCATGCCCTACCAAGAAAGTAAGAAGTCAGATCTTTAATCTTCATTCATTGTCAGACCAAAATTTTCATTTAAAACTATTAATTCACAACCCCTCCCACAAAGTTACCCCAGAAAGAGCTGTTTTCCTGGTGCACCTGAGGCAAGCTACCACCACAACCTGTAATCAAGTCTCTCTCTTGCTATTTGAGACCAACACAAGCAAGGATACTGATTACATGTAGAACTTGTTTATCCCAAGAAACAAAAGTTCCTCTGAAGGTAGCGAGCAATTTCCCAAGGAGAGTTAGTTCTCAGGGGATAAATTCCGAGACCTTTAAAAACCACAAACACTTGGATTTTGGACTGACCTGCTTCAACCACCTGCAGTTACATACACCCTGCTTCTGACAGCCATATAGGTCTTTGGCAGAAAGGAATGATTCAGCCTGGAATTCATGCCAGAGCCACGAAGTTTAATGATTTCTAAATGCAGGTGCATGCTCACTTCTTTTTAATACAGCCCCCCTCTTCCTGAGGAAGGGGCCCAGAAGTTCTAACTGAAGACCAGCTCTGCACAATTTACAAAGCTCAATAGCCAGTCTGATCATCTGAAGCCATGGTTTTCACATGCTGGTTTTCCCCATCCAAACTCCCTGCTCCAGATCTCCACTATACCTTCCCACAGCACAGTGGGGTCTGAAGAGAAACAACAGAACGGCACTAAAACAACAAGTTCAGCTCAAAACTGCGGCACTTAAACCCTCTAGTCCTAAGAGGATACAGCTAAACAAAGATGCATTCTCCGGAGAATATGCTTCACTTTACACCAGATGAAGGGGCTTAGTCGATACCAAAAGTAAGTGACTGGGGAGAAAGAAACAATTGTTCTTTGTTCTAGAAAGTTTACAGTACCGAAAGGTTGCCCTCACCTGGGCTTTAATCCCTGAATCGCCATTCACATTGTACTTCTTCTTGTTCGGCATAGTGTTATTACCTACCGCCCTTCTGCAACGCGTCCAGTCCAGTGTAGTTGCGGACCATTCATTTATACCTCCAGCATCAGAAATCCTGTCTGCTCTGGTTTCGAGTCTTTTTTTTTTGTGGGGAGGGAAGAGGGGCAGGTAAGGAGAGGGCTACATTTGCTTGGGTTTCCAGTTCCCTCTCCAATGGCCCATTTGGCAGGGCAGAACCCCAAGATTTAATGAGGCATTTCTGCTAGCTTCTCACAAACAATTCCCAGCTCTTTTTTCTTTTACACATAGTTACAATGTTCCCTGACCTCTAAACCATTAGCAGCAGTTTCTAACATGGCCTGACTTGTGTGTGCATAACAATCACTTATTTATATAACTGGTACATTTTCTTGCCTGCTATAATTAACTTGCTAATTAGGCTCTTTTTAACTTGGGTTCTCCCCCAACTCCCTTTCCCAATGTCAGATGATTACATTAACAGAGCCTCATTAGAACAAAATTAACTAATGGGCAACTAAAACAATGAAGGCATTTGTTGGGTTGGTAAAAGTTTTTCAAATGATGCCAACGCCCATGGCAGCAAGTGCAGAGCTCTCTGTCCTTGGAACGGTCAAGCGTTCTCAAAACACTGGGTCACTTGGGGGAATGACAAGACTAAGGCTATATCTATGCTACAGCCTATGTCGGCAAAACTGATGTCGCTCGGGGTGGGAGTATTCCACCCCATGAGTGAAATAAGTGTTTGTGTGCACAGTGCTAAGCCGACAGGACGGCTTCTCCTGTCGACATAGCTTATGCCACTCTCAGAGGGTGGTTTTTTTATGCTGGCAAGGAGAGCTTTCTCCCATCAGCATAGCGTGTCTTCACCAGATGCGCTGCAGTGGCGCAGCTGCACTGCTGCACATATAGACATACCCTACCATCTTCCTTAGCTGCTACTGCTTCCCTCTTTATCTATGTTATAGATACCCGCTAACATAGGGAAGGAGAAAAAGGGACAAGATAAGCACAAAAAGGCACTGGCAAAGGGCACTGCTTTGTTACACATCAAGGATTGCATCATCTGTAATAGCAAACTTGAAGTGAGGCAGATTTTTATTTCCTACTTAATGGGTCAGATCACCATTCCACAGCCTGCTATTCTGCCCTGTTCACAGAACAGTTTTGTCCCTTCTGGATGTGCTCAAAGCAATTTCCTACGCAGAATTTCAGTGTGCTTGTCCAGAATATTTTATACTGGAGAGCCACAGTACATAATTAGATTAGCTAATGGTAAAGTCTAAACAAGTATGGCAAAATACAGCTAGTTTTCCAACTTCCCCCAGTATCATATGCTATCATCAAATAGTTCACTGAGTTGCAGTAATGGAATTTTGCTCTTCTCTAGCATGCTTCATCAGAGGATCTCAAAGTACTGGGAGGTAAAGATATAGGGAATCCCCATTTTATAAATGAGGAAACAAATGTCCCATCTCATAAAGATGATTTGTAGCAGAGCTGGGAATAGAACCCAAGCATCCTAGCACCTCAACTTTTGCTTTAAGCATTAGACAACACTCCACCACTATGAAATGTGGGTGTCATAATCTTCAGTTTCCATCATTACCGAAAGACGCTATTGTAGTTCTAAAGTGAAAAGTTACAGCTGCTTAAAAAGTACCACCACCCCAAAGCTTATTACAAAGTGAAGAAATATATTATATTCAACTGAAAATGAACAGGGGATTGGAGAGGCGCAACACAATTATTCCACCTGGAAATTTGCCAGGACATTAGGATTAGCACCATTACTGCATCTCAGGCTGTCTTCACAGCAAAAAAGGTATGTTTTTACTATCTTAATGCAAAATCCTAGAAGAGACACTTGTTTACTTTGATGTAGTTATTCAAGGTAAACCAGAACTGGGGAATATAGGGCTGACCTTCATTAAAAATAGTGAGGTCAAAATTATCTGTGCCTTGCCTCCACTAAGACTTTAAAACAAGAAAGCTAATTTTACTTCTCACAAAGTAAAAACACACTTTTTTTTCCTCAGTGAAGAGACAGCCTAAGACACCGAAGCTTAATATCCTACAAACCTACAAAGAAACTACTTAACACGACTATCGTGTCAGAAGGGAAAAGGTGCAACATGATTGTTCTTTGAGATAGTTAAAATGTACTGCTATCCCGCAGCAAAAATGGGAGAACCACATTCAGTCCTATTAAAATCTAGTTGTGTACCACAGCTTGAGAACATGGTTAACACGTTTTTAATCACCTGTGCTACAAAGATGAAAGTGTCTTAACAGTGCAATGTGCAGGAGGCCAAATTAGATGATCATGATGGTCCCTCCTGACCCTTAAAGTCTACGAGTCTATAAGTGCAGGGGCTGTAATCTGGTCTTCCAACAATGTTAACTTGACCATGTTGAGCATATGGTGTATTTTCTATTCCTGTTTACTTTGTTAATTGTAAATCTTAATACACTGTCAAAATATACCCATAAAAGCAGCATGTAATGTACAGGAGCAAATGCTGCAGTAAGAAGTAACTTTGGAAGTGTCTGGAGTGCTTGATTTTGGAAACAGCATTGCAATAAGGCTAACTTTTTTCACTTAACTTCCCCAGTTTCTTTTAAAGAACAAAAGAAAAGAAACAGGGCTACCGATTTTGTGCAGCATGCAAATTCATGGGGATTTGCTAATGGAGCTTGTAAATTCCTTGCTCCACAGCAAACTGACTTGTGCAAATATAGCGGGGCAAGCTCTAGATTACTACACAGCTAACCGGAATGTAATGATCACTAAGGTCTTTATACATACCAAGTTACATGTTTCAAAGTCTAGCTGTTATTTAGTTATTCCTGTGAGAAAAAGTGATGAAGAATATCTCTTTCCAATGGGAAAATTTCCAGCCCCTCAGAACACCCATCTGGCTGAAGTGATTTTATTCAAACTTCCCAAAAAGTTTCATTGAGTAAATGACAAACTTAAGGCAGAGAACAACTATCAACCCAAAAGGCTTGTAAAGTAAGGAAGCTGTAAAAACAACAGGATTAAAATGGAAAGTGTTTGGCACTCTTACCTAAAGTGGTTGTGACCAGCATAACTATTACGAAAATTCTTTGCCCTTTATAGCACTTCCTCTCAGAGGATCTCAAAGTGCTTTATTTAATGCTCACAATACTCCCATGAAAAAGGTATTTTACTAGTAACAGATGGAGAAATGGAAATACACATAGGTATGCAACTTGCCTGACCGCAAATGAGCAAAGACTGGAATTGAACCCACGAGGCCTGGCCGCCCGAAAACTGTGCTTTAACCACTGGACTTGTGGAAAGTCCCCAACTGACTAAGCTCTCATCACTATTCATGAAAGGAAAACCACATGACTGCAACAACACACAATACCCTGGGTTACCAGGAGAGATAAAGTATCTCCTGTTCCAATTTTCTGCATGAAATCAGAGATGTGTGTATGGATGCCTGAGACACATCCAAAAACACACACAACTGGTTTGCTGAGGTAGACACAATGCTTTTCCATCCACTGTGACACAAACATGCTCCTTGCTTATTGACAACAGCTGCCCTGCATGAAATGAGCTATAAAATGTGAAGGTTAAGTTGCTTCAGTTAACTTCTAACCCTGCCTCCTTCAATTATGTTCAAAAGACTTATAGTTCATATCCTTTTGAGGAGGGAGCTGTATAAGGCCATTTGTGCCAAACTCTCTCATGCCTTCAATTAATGTGTAATCCTGACAACGCCACTTATTGAATCAAGGCTATGCTAAAGCTTTTAAGTGTTTAAGATTCCAGCCCTAAAGCTAAAAATGTCACATGGATTCTAACTTGGTGGATTAACGTGTACATTTTAACCCATTTGTAGTTACCCTTCTGAAACACAATTTGAGTTCTCCCAGTAAAGTATCTTATTACCCAGATGCCTTGCAGTAGCCAGGTCTTTTGCTGTCTGGTAGGCCCATAAGCATCCATCTAGAGTATTTCTAGCACACCTAGAATCCTAGACCATTGCCTAGAATAGTACACATTTCGACTTGACAGTTGAGTGTATTCTATCACTTCACACGAGACCTAGGATGGAGGCTGAACTTGGCCCTCAGGCCTCTTGGATATCAGTGGCAACAGGGGGATTGAATCATGGTAATTTTAATCAAGCCTCACCCTCACACCCAGTGGCTTGCTCAGATTATATCCCGCTCGAATAAATCCTAGCAGATGAGTAGAACTTTCATATTTTAATGCCTGGGAAATCCCTTTCCCTGACTGCCATTGTTAGGCTTCTTCACTAAAAAAGAATCTCCCACCATTGCCAAACTGATGCAGCCCCACTGGTGGAAATGTAGTGAAGACAAGACTCCGAGCAGCTACTAGAATTTTATCGCTATGTTCATATACTTGTTCAGAGTAGGCTTATGTAACAAAGGTAAAGATGCTGGCATATGCTATTCTCTGGTCTATATTAGTGCTATCGCCATAGCAACCACATTTAGAATTGGGCTAGTAGGAAATCTTTTAAAAAACAGCTTCGTGTGGTCAAGGCCAAGGAGAGACTGGGATGAGGAAATATATAAATATTTACAAATGGAGAAAATAGTTCCCCAAGCTTGCTACCAGGTCTGTTTGTAGCAGCCCTGAGACAGTGAGGCCAACTGGCAAGGTTCTTTCCATATTATTTCAAGCTGCTCAGGTAACAAAAGGGGATTTTTTTTCTTCTACAGTATAAAATCATAAAATCACACACATAAGAAAGGAAAACACCCACTGCGTCCTCAAGGCAGGATATATTTCCCCCAACAGTGAATGCATTTGATGTCAAACTGATACTACACTTACTTAATCTTAGTCACAGGCCCAAAAACAGCAAGTTTTTTCACAGGGTTTTTACTAGTAGGAGTCTTCTACCAAAGTTTCCCTGATTGGTATGGACAGGGATTTGTTTAAGGCCAGAATTTAGACCAAGCTATAGATTACCTAAAAGGTTAAAACTAGGATACCATCTATGCACAGTCCAGGTCCCAGCTACATTGTAATTTCTACCATACTGAGGGTCACAGTTGTCCCCCAACATAGTTAACTATGGGTTAACATTGGGTTCATTCTCCTCAGTCATGTTTTAACCATATTCCGTTTCATTCTTCAGCCTTGTTAAAATTCAAGTGTGCAGCACAAGTCAGGAACTCTTACCTCCAAAAGTGTTTTAAACCATGCCAAGAGATTGTTGTGTTACAACTGACTCCTCTGGTGCAGTGAAAGTTATAATACATGAGAGACTATAAGCGTGGCTGTTGTACAAGCAGTATAAAATCCAAGTTGGCTGACCCATGCGGAAGGGACCAAACGTAGGTTTAGATAAAAACCAGTGCTTTACCCAATGTGGGGACCTAAGTTAGAACAGTGATTTTTTGTAACCCCTCAACTCCCTGAATCTTAACACCTCAAAACTCTGAGAGGGATAAGAATTTTGAAATAAAGACCCAAACCAAGATCTGAATTTTGCAGCTCAGGACAATCTTTACTTGTTTGGACCCATCCACACAGGCTTGGCAAACCATGTTATAACCAGGTTTAATAGGAGTTCAAACTGGTTAAGCATGGCTGTTAAACACAACTACAAGCTCTTTGAAATGGGGCCTTATAGCACAGAATCCTTTAAACGTATTTTTTTCAGAAAAAAACATGTCCACACTGTAAAGAAAAACCGTTCGAGCCCTGCTAGCAACCACCACATTTAAACTTATTTTTTTGCTAGCACAGTTCTGATCCCATTACGCTTATGGCACTTGTTTTGATGCCCTAAAGATCTAGAAATTATAATTGACCAAACTAAAATCTAGTTCACAAACAGAAATCCATATTTGAAGATATTTGAATCCGTATAAAATAGATGCATTTACAGTGTCAAATGAGGGGGATCTATTATGCAAAACTGTATGAATGCTGACCTTTAAATGCAAAAGGTATTTCCTGTTAGTGTGATATAAAATACAAGATAAGCTGGGTTAAAGTACAGTAGAGAATTTCACTTTATAGAAAGCTAGCAGACAGGGGATAGAAAATGCCACGTTAATAGTTACTGGAAAACTTTTAGTGACTACTAAAATGCGTAGAGAGACTAATTAAGATTGAATTCTTCCAGAAGACTAACAAAGTTCAAACCAAATCAGAATGGACTCTCTGAAGATATTTTATAGCTTTGAGTATTTACATGAGACGAGCTCAAATACTGTTTTTGATAAAAGCCCTTTTTTACCATTGACTATTTGCAAAGCTTGTTGCTGCAACGCATTTTAAAGTACCTACAGAAACTCAGTTCTCTTGCTATAACATTCTAAAACAAACCCAAATGTCTTCCTTAGAAGAGCTGCTAAGAGTCAACTTTTCAAATAGAAAGTAGTTACATTATAAAATGTGAGTAGCAATCTGGGAAGAAATAATAGCTATTAATATAGCACTTCTATGCTTTTGCGTTAAAATGGCATAAGCATTTTTAAACCATGGTAGGTGCACAGTCACTTTCTCTGATTGCAGCTGTGCCCCAGACACAAGCTTTAACTGTTCAAGTGCTGTCTTGTTTTCAAAACAGAATCACTATGTTATCAACCATTTCAAGAACTCCTAGTGTCAAAGAAGCAAAGCAGAGAAAAAGTTATTTTAGTTCTTGCTGTGTCTCCTCTGCTGCCCTCTGACTGACTGAGGTGAGATAGATAGCACATGTTGGTCTGCGGATCAGTTGCCTGTTTTAAATTAACATTAGGGAAAGTAACACAGATATAAGTAATGCAGATTCAATCTCAAAGATGGAATCCTACTTAGTAATAATATTAAGACTGTTAAAGAGATAATAAAGAGTGTTTGCTACGCAGATCTTGTTCTCAAAGTAGACAATGCAACTAGGGTGACCAAATTTCCCGATTTTATAGGGACAGTCCTGATATTTAGGGCTTTTTCTTATATAGGCACTTATTAATCCTCACCCTGATTTTTCACACTTGCTATCTGGTCACCCTAAATGCAATGCACTCTAGAAGATAATTCTGCACTTCAAGTGGCTTTTCCTCCATGGCTCTCATATTGCTTTATATACATTACCCCTTACACAATACCCATATAATGCAGAAAAATATTATCCCATTTTATAGATGGAGACTATTTCTAGTGCCACTTGACTTTTTACAGTTACGCTGGATAGCATATGTATAATGAAGAATAATTCTGCATTGGCAGGGAGATGGACTACCAGATCTTGTCTGCCTCTGACTTTAATGATTCCCATTCCTGGTAAATTTCATCATACTTGAATACAGTGCAGTAAAATCAAGCCTGGCATAAATCCACCTGACAGAGATGCTTTCCTTAGAAATCCAATAGTGGATTTCTAAATTTATGACCAATTTGCTGTGTATTAACTAAAATAATAAACTAAATGACGACTCACCATCCACTCTGGCATGTGGAAAGCAGAGGTACCTGCGCTGCTGTCCCACTTCTCCATAGCTGAGACTTTTCACGTTTGTTCTGTAGCAAAGGGAATTGCTATTTGGATATGCAAAAAGATACACACAGTGTGCACCCACACTCAAGCTCAAGAGCCGAGGTCCTAGCTTTTTAGGAGCTCACAATAGGCTTCAGCGGTTGCACCTCCTTCCAGCAGAGGCCTTCTATTTAAATCAACCTCAATAGTCAAGTGCTCAGACAGAAGCACAGGCAGCTCCAAGGACTGATTCAATGCCTTGTTTCTGTTTGAAACCCTGGGCCAAATGACATGCTCAAACTCAGTTTCTCTTGTGGCTACTTCATGTGTTCAGCTGCGCATTGCATGATCCACAAGCAATGAACCCCTCTCTCTACTGACCTCGAGCTCAAGTTGAGTGCAGAGTGTGTGCCTGGCAAGCTTGCTGTGTGTGTGTGACATCTATCAATGGCCTGCCTCCGCCCCTAAGAATACGTCACTGAAAATGCTGATACTGTGATCAATAAGGATCAAGGTCAAGAACACACTCCTATTTTTAGAGCTACTTTTTGCACTGTATTGCAAACATGTGTCTCCTCGAATGTAGCTGGATACTTGATAGCATTAAATGTTCATGCAACTCTGAACAGAATAGCATGCAGGTGCCTCTAGCTGCTCAACATGTATTCTTGGAAAACTAGCAAAACAGTGTATTTAAAATTAACCTGCAGGTGCCACAATTTTGTGTAGAACTCAGTAAACAATGTTTTTAAAGAGTGTGTGTATTTAACACTCGGAAAAGTGGTGAATACATTTACTTGTCTACAGCTCCCTCTGCTGGGAAACATGCACATTTTAATTCTTTGCAAACTACAGTAGCTGAAAAACGTGTAAACATCTAGTTGAAATAAATTATTATAAAGTATTCTCGTGTTCAGAAAAGTTATGGGGGTCCCATGCTTGATGACTCCACATTAAAGTGGCTTACTTTATAAGTAAAATTATGGTTTTGTGAACCTCTAATGCTGCACACTCAGCCAGGGGGGGTTTCTAAGTAAAGTTGGGCCTTTCTGGTTCTCTCACTGCCAACATGAGAGATTTTGCAATCAGAATTTAGTGAAAAATCTACCTGCCATGCACAAGGCCAGAAAAGAATCCAGTTCATTGTTCTGGAGCTGCATAGGTTCTGCAGGACTAACAGAAGTAAAATCAGTAAAAAGTTTTATCATTGCAGTCTGGAGAGATGTGTCTGATTACACACGGAACAAGTCTGTTTGAATAAGGCAGTGGTTCTCAAACTTCATTGCTCCACGACCCCCTTCTGACAACAAAGATTACTCCATGGCCTGGGTGGGGTCCAGAGGCTTCGGGCCAGAGGTTTCAGCCCTGGGTGGCGGGGCTCAGGCTTTGGCTTCAGCCCCAGAGAATCTAACGCTGGCGACTCCATTAAAATGGGGCTGTGACCCACTTTGGGATCGCAACACACAGTTTAAGAACTGCTGAAATAAGGTATCAAATAGCACATTAATATTTTATTTGTTATGGGCTTCTTAAAAAAAGAGAAAACAATTTCATATAATAATGGCACTTTGGACTAGCTAGCTAACCTTTCTATAGAAGCTAGTTTAGCAATTATAAGGTCTGAATTTCGCCAAAAAGAAATAGATTCCCCTGAAATTCCTATGCAATTTCTCATTCAGAGCCAGATTTTTTCCTGAGAAAACTAAAACTAAACTAAACTAAACTAAACTAAAAATAAGAAGAGGTTTCAAGTTATATTGGTTGACTTTGATGGTTGATTTTCTCATCACTGATTTTTTTTTTAACCATTTCCTACGTTTAGCACATCATTTCCAAAATGGCTCAGCCTACAAACTTACAAATGTGTTTTAGCATTGCTGACAAATGTCTTTCAGTGTTGGAACACACATTAGTATTCCAACAGCATACTTCCATAACAGAACAAGCAAACGGGCAATGTTAAGGTTGGGTGGGTGCTGGAAACTGGTGATGAGGGTGTTAGCGAGTGATTATTTGACAATGGAAACCCGGCTGGATCTCTTCACTGTTTATATATAGAGTTTAATGCAGATTTTTTTTTATTTGGTGGGTGTAGAATTTTGTAAATAAAGTAATTGGGGAGGAGATGCCACACCACTGAAATGCTCTCAAACTTAGCTCTTCTATAACAAAGGTTTTTGTTTGGGAATAATACTTTAAGCCAAATGCACAGCATTCAGGCTTCTCTCTTTCTCAGAGATATTGCCAGCTTCCCCTGCATGCTAGAAGTACCACACAAGACGATGAATACACCACAATGTCCTGCTTATTCATTCCTCTCTCTTCCATCTCGGCTTCATGAGAGGGTATTTGGCTTCTGAAGCTACCGTTCTCCTTCCAGAAAGTCACGCAGTGATGAGTTTTGGATTGCAAAACTCACCTAAATGGCTGGGATGTTGTCCTGTAATCTACAGTAGTTTTTCTCTACGATATTCCTAGTGTATCAACAATTTTGAATGCCAAAAGGTTTGGCATAGCTAGGTACAAGCTGAGACAGTCATACCTGAGGCTAGAGGATAAAACAGAAACCCAAGCAGAGGGTCCAGTATGTTTTGGACAAACAGTTGTAATAAAATAGGGGCAAATAGTGGATGACCTTAATCTCTGACTATCCTTTAGAAAAACATGCAAGTTTCTAGGATAATACTGTGGATTTTAGTTAACTGTCCTTTTTCAACTTCTTAAAATTCGGTGTGACACTACTCCTTGTTGCAAAGGACATCAAACATTTTATAGTTGCTTTACTTAATGGGCTGTCCTCAATTCCTGAATCAGCTCCTGGTGTGTTTCGCAGCAGTAGGCCAGGAGCAGCCGGTCGTCTCAAATGCTCCAGAGAGCAAGTCAAAGAAGGAATATTTCATGCTACTGAAAAATTCATTCTTCAAAAAATATCGCAATAGGATATTTAACCAGCATATGCTTGGCTAATTGAAGTTATTAGTCGTCTAGTAAATAGTGCTGTCTCCCTGATCTCTCAATATTATGCATTAATTAGAATAATATATAATAATCAGGGATCCTAGAAATCCATTTGCCGCAAAAAGACATGGAATTTGTGTTTTTACAGAGAATCTTTTCACATTCTGTGAAAAAATAAAAACATATACAGTAAAACCCGGTTTATCTGAGCCTTCTTTATCTGGCTCTCCAGATTAATCGAACTGATGCTAACAACCCGAGTGCTCGGTGGCAGAACTCACAGCTGGAGCTGTATTTTCTGAAAAACTAAAATTCAGCATTTCATTTTAATTGTGGAAAAATGCACGTTATGTTCTTATATCAGAGAATTTTTTTTTTTAATTACAGAAAACCAAGGTCCCTGATAACAATAGTATTGTATTGATATAGCAGCCTTCACTGGGGGATTCAAAGTTCTTTACATAGAAAGAGATAATAAATATTTCCATTTTACAGACGGGTGCGCTATAACTCCATTTTCCTGTGACGTGCCCAAGAACACACAGCCTAAGAGCCAAGAGACCAGGCTCCTTTTCCCCTACTCTCCAGCTCTAGCTAATAGCCACTACTCACCCATCCCCCACCATCACTATTTTAAATGGGAGGCCAGAGTGCATCCTCAGCTTTGACTTGGAAAGTGATTCTCTGCAGGTTCCACTGAATTGTGGTCTGTACCCAGAAACTTTCAAAAGAATTCCCTGTGATTTTTCTCATCCATCATTTTATCAGAAACACTAATTATACAAATAGGACTTCTTCCAGTGCTAGACATGACAGCTGACCCATTTCAATTTTAATGATCCTTGTACTAACAAAATCACTAACAATTTGAGAGGTAAAAGTCCGTCCAAGATTTAGCATTTTACTTAAAGAAACACAGTCACCTTGAAAACTACATTCATCTGAAAATGTATCCACACTCAGAGAGTTGCACGATCTATGACACTTCTTGTGTCTCCTTGGACAAGTTGGCTAGCCTTTTTGTGCCTTCGTTTCCCAAAATGTAAAATAAGCACAAGACTTATGCACCTTTTTAAAGCACTTTGAAATTCTCAGATGAAAGGCACACTACAAATTCAGTCTTAATATTTATTAACCTTAGCATTAACAAACAACTGGAGTCCAATGCTTCTAGCCCTGTTAATACTCACAGCTATTTCTCAAACTAATGCACTATCAATTAGCCTTCAAAAGATTTAATTGGAAACACTGATAACTGATTGCTCCCCTGAAACAGTCATAAAAGAGCATCAGCTAATAACGTTTAAAAAGAAATTAGTTTTTCAAAATGACTTGCAGACTGACTATGTGTTAATACTTCTAGTAAGGAAGTCAGTACTATTCCACAGTGCTCAACAAACAATAAGGAAATATGAATTAAAAGTATTCTGTATCAGCTGCAAATCTTGACTTCTGCAATTTTGAATCATTAGAATCTGATGTTTGTTTTTATATATTCATGTACTAGCAGAAAATAGAACTCACGTGAAAACACCATACTTGGAAAACACTTCTAATACCAGATTAAATAAAACGGATTATTTCCAAACCTTGTTAGGCTAAGGTCTTTGTGCCAGAAACTTCATCTTCACATCTGTCTGAAAAGCAGACAGAATACTTATTAAACTAAATACAAATAGTTCAGCCATCACCTTCTCGCATGCTGGACCTGCTAAACTTGTACTGCTTCCCATATCCTTATTTTAGCCCACTAAAGATATCCCATGAAAGGAAAAGGCAGACGATGTATGCTGGCCATCTAACTACCAAAAAAAATCACACTTTAAAGTCTATAAGACAAAATAGTCTTAGTCCAGTTCCGATTGGAACACATCATAAATGGCCGCCACAAAACAGGTACCATCTGCGACAGCTTGAAGAAGCAGTTCAGTACGCTGGCAAAACTCCCATTGACTTCAATGAGAGAGTTTTACCTGTTTAATGTGCTGCAGGAGCCCACCGAGAAAAAAGAATGCTAGGGGGTAAGGATGCTGCCCCTAGGACAAGGATAAAGCATGCTGGAAAAAGTATTAAAAGGAAACTTACCCTGCTATAGAACTTATTCTTTGGATGGAAAACTCCAGTATCCACGACTTAGTATTTTTCATGAGCACAGAGGGTGAAATTCACCTAGGGTGACCCGATGACCCGATTTTATAGGGACACTCCTGATATTTGGAGCTTTGTCTTAGAATCATAGAACATTAGAGTTGGAAGGGACCTCAGGAGGATCTAGTCCAACCCCCTGCTCAAAGCAGGACTAACCTCAGCTAAATAATCCCAGCCAGGGTTTTGTCAAGCTGCAGCTTAAAAACTTCTAAAGATGGAGATGCCACCCCCTCCTTAGGTAACCCATTCCAGTGCTTCACCACTCTCCTAGTGAAAAACTTTTCCTAATATCAAACCTAGACCTCCCCCACTGCAACTTGAGACCATTGCTACTTGTTCAGTCATCTGCCACCACTGAGAACAGCCTAGCTCCATCCTCCCTGGAACCCCCTTTCAAGTAGTTAAAGGCTGCTATCAAATCCCCCCTAATTCTTCTCTTCTGCAGACTAAACAAGTCTCGTTCCCTCAGCCTCTCCTCATAAGTCTTGTGCTCCAACCCCTGATAAATTTTGTAGCCCTCCGCTGGGCTCTCTCCAAATTGTCCACATCCTTTTTGTAGTGGGATGCCCAAAACTGAACACAATACTCCCAATGCGGCCTCACCAATGCTGAATAGAGAGGAATAATCACTTCCCGTGATCTGCTGGCAACGCTCTTACTAATGCAGCCCAATATGCCATTAGCCTTCTGGCAACCAGGGCACAATAGTTATATAGGCGTCTATTACTCACGACCCTGCCCCGATTTTTCGCACTTGCTATCTGTTGACTCTAAATTATAGACTCATAGGTCAGAAGGGACCAATATGATCATCTAGTCTGACCTCCTGCACAAGGCAGGCCACAAAACCCTACCCATACACATTTATAACAACCCCGAACCCATGACTGAGTTATTGAAATCCTCAAAAGTGAGATTTGAAGACCTCAGCCAAACCCCGAGCATGTGGGCAAGACTCACCAGCCAACACCCAAAAAAGAATTCTCTGCAGTAACTCAGTTCCCATCCCATCCAACATTCCCACAGACCATTGAGCAGACTTATCCCCTTCACCCCTTGTGAATTTACTACCATAAGCCCTAAAACGCACAAGAAACTTCACCTTCTTAGACTGTCACTCTGATTATCAGAAAGATGGTGAACCACATTCAATAAACAATGCCCGCAGTGAAGATAGCTTTGGATTAGCACATGGTCCCCAAACTATGACACACGGGCTGCATCTGGCCCACCAACACATTTTGACAGGCCCGCTCCCCCCTTTCCAGCCCCACCCCTCTCCCATGCGAGCCCAGTGTGCTTCTCCCGGCCCCAAGCAGTGCCACAGCAACCACTCCCTGCCCCCCCCACCCTTACCCCACACATACGACATGGGCCCAGCCACACTGGCCCACCATAAGAGCAGGACTGAGGGATGTGACCCTCGCAGCTGAAAGTTTGGGGACCCCTGGACTAGCAGAATTACTGAAGGCTTTAAAAACAATTGCTAAACAAAATTTAAACAGAGAGGTGAAATGCTTATTGGGAACGATACCCAAGGACATGCTTTCACCTAGTAGTGACAAGTTTGAAATAGGAGAGGAAAAGTGATTCCAAAGCCTTGTGAAAATAGAACTTTAGAACCTGTTAAAAGCTTTGGCTGAAACCATAAAGCAAGACACTGACTCAAAAACTAGAAATATTAAGAGCTTGTCTCTGCTGGAGCTCATAGAAATACTTGGCTCTACAGAGTAACAGAGCCAATCCCTGTTGAAAACTTGAATAAAATGCAATGACAGGTACAGAGTCTCTGCAGCAGAACAACCAAACAAGCCAAGCCTCAGTAATAGATGCTTGACTGGTTATTAAACAAGAATGAAGTTTAATGTGAAAAGACAGCAGTGAAAACTCTACACAGACACGAGGGGGTGCTGAGAGCCTGCAGAACAAACAGCATTCATTCCTGTATTTAATAATTTCAAGCTGATGGTTGCAAAAAAACTTCCAATCTACCCATCTCTGTGGGAACTTTGAAAAGATAAATAAGAATATGTTACTTTCAGATAACTGGAGCTTTCAAGTGTACATTAGCTTTATTTTCAAACATTTGTATCAAATGTTTTACAGCATATGGCTCCACTTGGAGACATTTATTATTATGAAGCACACCGCTTTAGAGAGAGAAAGGAAAAAAATTAATACAGGCTCCCTCAAAAGAAGGCCATTACTCTGGTGCCAATGCACAAAATAAAGCAGGAGTGGGAAACTTTGATCACACTGCGCCAACTTTAGAACGAGTCTGCATTATTTCTATTCAGCAATGTCCAGCATAGATGAGATCCCAGAAAAGAATACTTTAAATGCTCAGATGCACAAATTGCTCTCCCAACTATTTGAGCAAGGTGTTTGCTGTTAAATGGATGGGAACCCTATCACATGTTTTGTTTTAAAATAAATACTTCCAGTCTTTGTGAACTAATGAACTTCATGTACCACATGCCAGTGCCAAGCACTTTGGAACTGTATGGGTGAGGGCTTAGCTCAGACAGCAACTTTCTTGCAGTGGGACGCCTGAATTGAATTCCCACAGAAAGTCCCACTCTACATGATCCTACTAATGGTGAGTTCCAGAGTCTATGACAACGCATGTCAATAACAAAAGTACTTAAAGGAAGTGCAGCAATTGCTTGGAGAGAATGTGCGCACACTGGATTTTCTCTGGTGTTTGTAGAGTCCTCTGCAGTTCATCCTTTGGACCCAGAAGGTACACCACTAAACACACTGGGGCTCAGCATAAGAAAATTCCTTCTTCCAATGCCAAGTCCAAGAGCAAGACCAAGTCCAAAAGCCCAATGAAAATCTAGGGGATCTACTGTATGTCCCTGGAAAGGTGACATAAACCTATAGCCTATGTAACTTCTAAACACCTCAAAGGCATTCAAACTCATTTCCACATATTCAGAATACACCCATTTTAATATTACATTCACACACAAAATGGTTTCAGAGGCCGAAAGGCAAGGCTAAACATAAAGCTGTACTTCTCTAACTGGTATAGTTAATGCAGTGTAACTGGATCAGTTATATCAGTATAAAGGTGTTTACATCTGTGTAGTTTAATCCCCTACAAGAAGGGGAATAAACTATGCTGATATAGCTACATCGATATAGAAACCTTTATAATAATATATCCACATCTGCATCAGGGGCTGTACCAACATAAACATTTCAGCAAAAAACCTCACACCCCCTAACCAAAACAGTTATACCAGTATAAACACTGTGTAAACCAGAATTTTTACTCATTAGTGACACTTCGGAGTTTCTACATTTGAGTTTTTTACCTGAAGTTAACTGATTGCCATTTAACGTGAAGTACTTAACACATTTTCAGAGGCTAGGCCTGAATTTAGGTTACGGGATGGTCTACACTAGAAAATTAGGTTGACTCCACCTACATCATTCAGGGGTGTGAAAAATCCATATCTCTGAGCAACAGAGTCAAGGTGACCTAAGCCCCCAAGTAGACAGCGCTAGGTCAACGGAAGAATTCTTCTGCCAACTTAGGACACGTCTGTATTACAAAATTCAATCAACCTAACTCATGCTGGCAAACAGCCATCACAGTAATAACATCACTTGTGCATGTCTACACTTTGCTTCTTGTGTTGGCGGTGCACATCCTCAACAGGAGCGCTTGCAACGATTGAACTCTCAGTGCGGGGCACTGTGGGACAGCTTCCGAAAGACAGCAACAGTTGCTGTAAGCAATGCAATGTCTACATTGATACTGCATCGACTTAGCTACATCGACACAACTCCACCTCCACAAGAGGCACAGAGTCAAAGTCAGAGTAGCAGGTGAGGTATGTCGGCAGGAGTGAAATTTTAGGCCATGTCTACTCTGACGGCAGCAAATTTGCCACCATCAAATCGATTTATCCAGTTCGATTGAGCGGAACTGAAGACCCGCTCAATCAATCAATCTGGAAATCCATTTATTAAAACCACCTCCAAAAAAAGAGTAGTGCTGCGTAAATGGGTATGCATTTTCCGTCAGCACAGCATAGTGGAGACGGCACACCGAAGAGAATTTAGGAAGTTGCCATAATAATTCCCATCGACTGCCAATGAATTTGCCGGTAAGCATAGACCAGGCCTTAGTGTAAATACTTCCATAGGTCGACAAACTGCTTTGCATCAACCTAACCCTGTAGTGTAGAGAAGTGCTTTAGCTACTGCCCCTCACATAGGTGGATTAGCTATGCCGAAGGAAGTATCCACCTATTGGCATAGGCAGGGTTGATACTGAAGTGCTTCAGCTGTGCTGCTGTGGCCATTTAAGTGTAGACAAGCCCTAAATTACAAATATTTGTATCCTGGAACAAACATTTGGGGAGGGTCTAGACGAGCCTTTACAAACATGTTTAAAACTACCTTGAGTTAACTAGCAATCAATTAACTTGAGGTAAAAACTGTAGTGCAGAGAAACCCTCACTATCAACTGTGCATCAGGCGAGGAATAAGTGAACATATACTCAGGAAGCAAAAGTCTTGTTTTACCAATTATTCCAGTATAAACACCCCTATACCTCCATGTGGGTGCATTTATGCCAGATAAGAGAGGCTTCTTTCAATTTAGTATATGTTGCTGGGAAAAGGATTTAAGCTAGCTAAAAAAACCCACTCATATCAGAATAAAAGAGTCTACATGTACAGCTGTCCTGGTATAAATATATCAGTTTAAATTCACACTTTAGCTTATACTGGTATAATTTTCCCATGTAGACAAGCCCTAAGCTTAGCATTGACTATATAAAAGGTATGTAAACACAGCAAATAAACTAATTGGACTTTATCAAGCAACACAAATGGCCTGAAAGAATTTCACTCTCACAAAATCAGTGCAAACTCAGAGCAGGGCAACTTCCAGAGAAACGGGGGGACTTTGCTCTCTGGTTATATTTAGGGAGACAAGCATCATAGCCAACAGAAAGCTGGGGTACATCAGAAGGGTAATGGAATTAAAGGAAGGAAAAGATTGTGTTTTGAGACATGATGTATATTTTGGCCTTTATACCACCTGAACACCATCCATGGTAGCAAGGGAGAAGAAGTACAGCCTTGGGTTAAGGCACTGGATTTGGACTCTGCAGATAAGGATTCAACTCCTGGCTCTGTTACAGACCGTGTGACCTTGCACAAGTCAGGTAGTGCCTCGAGCTCAGTTTCCTGTATGTTAATAGGAATAATACTTCCCAACCTCCTGGAGATGCTGTGAGAAATTCTGATAAAGGCCGCCTGGATACAGACAAGTGGTTTAGGAAGAAAGTAGTTATGAACTGTTCAACTTTGGCAACTATGCTAAAATACTTGACAAAAATAGGTATAACCCCTCCAAAAATATCCAATGTAGATTGAGAAATCATTTTCTATCCTGGAGAGACATTCAAGTTGATGAAGATACTAGATTGGCAGCCTCAGACACTGAATTTTTTTTATTTAAAAAAAAATTTCTTTTTTGGTTAAATATAACATTTTCCTGAGAGGCAGGAGAACTGTAAATGCTCCCATTTTAACATCGTGCTGAATATCTGTCCTGTTGCCAAGTCAACATCAGGATAAAAGTGACAGCTGTTGCCTTGTTTTTGTAGGAGTCAACAAGAATTTTTGAAAGTCTTTTCAGTTTCATATAAAACAACATCACTGTAGGATGACAGAGAGTGAGCCTGGGACAGGGTCATATTGTAGCTGGCAGAAGCCTGATCAGAGAAGCCCAAACTGGAGTGCTCCCTTTTTTTTCTGGCAGTTACTACACCTCCAAAACACTAAATAAGAAAAACTATGTTCTTCCCCCTTTCCCCCCAAAAAGGCACACCACCACCTGAGGGGAGGAAAAAACGCATCTGCAAAGCCTTTTCCTTCAAGACTCACCTCTGCTGCAATGCCCACAAAATCTGCTTCTTACCATGAAAAGCTTGCTCATTTCATTGTTACCTTGTTCTTCTCTTTCCTTTCACATCCTGTTTGTTTCATCCAACTGTTGAGTCTTGTCATCAGCAATAGAGAGAGCCCAACACTGCAAACACTCATGTGTTTAAGTAGGACTTCCATAGGGCCATTCACATGCTTAAAGTTAAGCATATGCATACAGTGTTTGCAGGAATGGGGCCTAAGAGGATACCAAGCTTTTAGAGCAGGGACTCTTTTTATGTAATTCACATACATCCCCCAGCATAACGGGGCCCTGACTGGAACCTCTCTTTTCATTTATTTTGATTTAGAGCAATAAATGAGTGCCCTGAGTTACTTAAAATTACAAAATCGGTATATGTATTTCAGTCAGCTTCACTCATCTTCCAAAGCAGCAATCTTCTGTATAACAAATGCCTCCGAATGTTAAATGTTAATATTCCAGCAGGCCTAACTCTCCTTAAAGGTCTGATTAAACAAATGGGCTCTGCAGCACACCGTGAAAATTGACAAACTCATGCTATTTAGGAGCAAGGAGTGAAGGGCATTCCAGACCCGAGGGGACCTTAGGGAAAACGCTCTGCCGCTAGCCCCTGCCCTGTTATAGTGAAGCGGATCTTGTTTGCATAAGTAACTCCACTAATCATAACTGAACCAATGTCCCACAGTGCTGCCTTAATTAGGTTTGTCAGCTTCTCATGCTTCCTCTGCCTTTTACCATGTGGACCCCACACATGGTATGACCTCCCTGAGCATATCCCTGCCTATATTTAAACCCCCCTTAAAGGCCCACTTCTGCTATGCTACTTATAGTGAACCAAGTTGGCCTGTATGTAAATTTGCCTATTGTTGTCTCTTCCCCATTCCACATACCCCTCGCCCCCCCCCCGCAATTTCTGAGCAAGGACTGTCATTTGAGTGATTGGAAAGCACTGAGTAGTGTGGGTGTTCTGTAAATAATGGTAGCAAGTACTAGTCATTTTTAATTTCTGTGATTCTATTAATTTTAAGATTTTGATTTTCCAGTTCTGCCAGCTCATGGAGAAAGTAAATGACTTCACTATGCATAGAAAAAAGGACTGTTTAAAACTCTGGCTTCAGTCATGAAGTACCATCTCGCTTGGAAGACTTTGCCAGCTGTTCACCAAAGAAAATCAAGCCTGTATGTTGGAGGCTCTTGGCATTATAATTAGATGAATGGCAGCACAGATATCAAGTCAATCTTCCGCTTTACTTTTATAAGAATTTTTAAATCTAATAAGGACAAAATTCAGAAAAAATCCAGTAATCATTAACATAAATCTGCTGCATAAGATTTAGCCTGCTGCTAAATTTTATCCTCAGAACAGAAGAGAAAGTAGTATTACTGCTAATAGCTGAATAGTCTCCGCATAAAGCTGATATACACCCTTTGAATATTCTAGGGGGGTGGAACAGTCAAAGCCACAAGCCTGTACAAGAGACTGCTGAATTATAGAAAAATACCACAACCATATAAATTCTTTGCACTCTAATTTATAGGATCTCTCCTGCTATAAATAATTGCAAAACATCAGCTCTCTTACGGTATAACTAGAAAATAAGGCTGGTTGAACAGATATGACAGGAATATATCTCTTGGGAATGTACATGCCCCTCTTCTCTTGAGGGCACGAAATCACCAGCGGCCTCAGCACAGTGCAGTCAGTCAGCTTCGATCTGTCCCCGTTTCAGGATATAGGAAGTTTAACAGATATTCCAGTACCAGTTTAAGCAGTGTATTTTCTCAGCAAAGAAATTAATACGTTTTAAACATGCGCTGAACAACCAAAAGTAATTTATCTATATAATGCAAGCCAGTAATTTCCTCCAAGCAGAAACCGATATTTAACTACAGATATGCCTGTGGCTGTCCATTTAATCCATCTCTATCATTCTTTGTCTAGTTTGCTGTGATGGGCCTTGGAATTGCAGATTCTTTCCTTTCCGCAAATATGGAAAGCCTCCTCAGGGACCCAGAATACAGTCTTGCTTACTCTTATAATTTTATTGTGAATTTCATTATATTTGGTGCTTTTCTTAAAGCCCCAGTTCTGGGAGCCATGTCATTATGTAAGAATCCCTCCTTTCAATTTTTAAAAGTTAAATTTCTAGCCCTCACGGTTGCAGAGTAAAGTTTTAAAACACAAACACTAAAGGGATCAAAATCAAGAGGGCAAATAAACATATTTTCACAGAAATCATGATTTTTTGAGGACTTATGATTTTTGGCAATACAAGGATTGATCACTGTGGTTCAAGGAAAGTTTTCTTGGACGTAGTAGGATTGAGGACAAGAGATCTACATTTTGTTGGACTGATGCAAAAATGCATGCCTTTGAAAGCATCAGGGTATATTCAGTGCATGCTTACAGAACAAACAGTTTATTTCACCCATTGCATGAACTCATTTTAGGGTTTTGTTATAAAGCTGCAAAATGGCACATGAAATAACTGTACAAGAGTTATCCAGTTATCCTCCAGCCTGCTTCCAGAGGTTAAAATCCACGTGGTAACAAAAACAACTCCACCAGTTTTTTCACAAAACACATACCCACAACAACAATCCAGATTTAATGTCTGGTGCGCTGAGGCCACTATTTATCATTATGTCCAGTACTGTCTTATTGTTCCTTGAGTGCCACTTGTCTGTTGTACCCTCCTGTTGTCTCTTGTTTTATGGATTATAAACTTTTGGGGGCAGAGACTGTCTTTTTGTTGTGTACGTCATGATAACATGCTCTGGAATTCTCAAATCCCAAATTCCCAGTCCTGACCTTGTTCTCCAATTTTTCCACCCTCCTGTAGAGTCATTTTATGCTCAATTACTTCTGTAAATATAGCCTCAGGGCCTGATGTATTTTCGAAATCCACCAGGCTGCTATCTGCTCTTGAAGTTTACAAACTCAGACTCCAAGTCGCTGTCAATTGTGGATAATGAATAAAAGTTCCTCCTTCTCCTGTTTGTGCTGTAGTTCCAGTCTCATTGTAACTGCTCCATAAGTGTTTCTACCCTGAGTAAACCCGCCCTAAGAATATCAGGAGAAGCTATGCTTTCACAGTTGCTGGTTTCTTGACCAAGCATCTAAATGTTTCCTGATGAGCCTGAACAAGTGTCCATGCAGTTTCCTCAGATGCCAGCAATGCCAATGAGTAAATTTCCAGCCACACACACACACACACACACACACACACACACACACACACACACAC
>ML675616.1:2618296-2707546 GCA_007922155.1 Mesoclemmys tuberculata | reverse complement strand
TGTGTGTGTGTGTGTGTGTGTGTGTGTGTGTGTGTGTGTGTGTGTGTGTGTGTGTGTGTGTGTGTGAACAAAAATGTTGGTTAGCACGGAGTGCCACACCACTGGGTTTACACTCTTCAGAACAGAACCAGACTAGCAAGCAGCTACACATTTGAACTTCAGACATTTCAAACATGGAAACCTTTTCCTGCATTTCCCCTCTTCCCCTTCTAACTACTATTAGATGAACATGAACTTACGGAAGTTTAGCAGCTAAGGGACAACGTCAGGTTAAAAATCAGTTTAAAATACGGTTTAGTTGCCTGTGTCACAACCCAACATCTGAGGTAAAAGTGAAACATTTTAAAAATCTAATTTACTTTTCACTATCTATGACATTTACATGTTTCTCAGTTTTCACAATGAAAACAGATTAGCTAATTTCACTTTGGTTTGCTGTCATTTCCTATTCTGCTTTGTTTTCTTACTCTTACACACTTACATATATGGCTGCAAATGTCTTGGGTGCAGACATATATATGAAGGCTTGTATTAAACATTTCCACTGTAATCTTCCATGATATTAAACAATAGAAGAAAACACTGATAGAAAGTTATTTTTACATAATCTAAATTGAGTCAAATTTGACCTAACAGTGTCCCTTTAATTTCATTTTGTACCATTAAGGCACATTTATAACACTTACATAGTCAAGAGTTCCAATGCTATTCTCATGGAGAGTTCACCCTGGTAGGAGAGAATTTATGTTCTGACTCACACAGGTGCAGTGAGGAGTACATTTCTTAAAGTTTAGACAAGACTAACAACTCTGGTATAAGAACAATAAAAATCAGAAATAAAGGTAAATCAATTAGGTATTCTTCAATATGTATTACTGGATCAAGAAGAACATTTAAATACAAGTGATATTTAAAAATTAGAATAATGGGGGATTACTAACAGTTTCTCGCTCAGCAAACCAGAACATTCTGACAGTTTAAAAGGCAAATGATTTATTTCATTCGTGGGCTTAGTAAGTATTTAACACCCACACTTGGGACTGAAGATACATGGAGGTGATTGGCTTTCTGTTCATGTACCGTACACTGTGTGCAGATGGAGGATACTGTGAAGAATAGAGTGGGTGTCAACAATGGATGAAATAACCAGTTTTCTTTAGAGGATTTGGGGGAATAAATTACATTCATTGATTAGATCAAACTTTTTAGTATTAAGTGACAAAAGTGAACCCTTTTATAAAAATCCTGTTTATAAGGGTTGCTTTAAAAGCTTCCTGTTGCAATATTAGAAGCAATAATAAGAGTACATCACCTACACAGCAAACAAGGCAACAGGATACAGTTGTAAGTTTTGCCAACAAAACTGTGTTAATTAGGTGCGTTCAGGGGGAGATTAAACACATCTCTGACCAACATTGTTATGCTAACAAAAACCCTAGTTCAGATGCAATTGTACCAGCAAAAAAGTCTATTTGCAGGTATAGTTTATTTCATTCATAAGGGCAGCTGACAGCTGCCGTTCACTCGCCTTTTGATTCACTCGTGTACAAACTTTATCCCAGTTACTAAACTCCCTCTACAGTCATTAATTTTTGTTACACAAACTCTTACAATTGACCTTTGCCATACTGGGGATTCATTTTATGAGTATTACATACACTCACACTACTTTAAATATAAATTTTAATACAAACAACTATAGCATCACCACCAACACCATCTCCCTCACACACCGTGAGGGTAAAATTTTCAAAAGTACCTAAATCTCAAGATTCAGGCTTCTATGTTATTTAGGCACTTTTGAACGTTTTATCCTGAAACAAATTTGCTGCCCAAGATTAATAAAGAGTGCACAACTAACCAAAGGATTTCCAAGTGATGAAACTGGGTAGGGCCCAGAAGTCTGATAAGAAGATATAACAATTTTCTCCTGTGGGTCACCATTTCAAATCCAACTCAGAACTCATTACAATTAGCAAACAGTTTGGCAGCTTACATGAACCAGGATGGTGGGGGTCTCTATCAATTCCCAGAGGACATAGATTTACACCACAAAACTACCACCATGATTGGCACTTACTGACTGCCTCTTAATTACCAGGTCAGAGAACTGCTAGTTTTACTGGAAAGGAGAGAGCAGAGAAAGATCCGCGTGTGAGAGTGGTTATATGGATGTGTGTAGAGGGAGGAGAAGAGATCCAAGTATGCAACCTCCAAATTCCTGGCTTATTAGAATTGTTCCTGGCAATATTTTTCACATACTAGCAGCCAAAGATGGACATGGGATCTAAATTCCCAAATGTTAATTGAATTTAAAGTGCTTTTGAAATAACAAAATAAATTCTGAGAAACATTGTATCCCTAATTTATTAGACTGTGAATTTAAATTAGCGACTTCTGCAAACTTCTTCCCCAGCTTGAGTTTATACTATCACCTGGTGAATCCTCAACTAGATTTTCAGCTTACTGAGGCAGGGACTGTATTTTGTCCAGGTCCTCATTCATCTCACATTTTGATTGCTGTAAGCACCTTCTCTCTATCTACCCAGTGCTCACATTGTCTTCCTATCCAGCTGTTCAGATTACCTTAAATTGCCCCTCACTTTAACAAGCCCTTACCCCTTTTTAATTTCTATTTAAACTCCCTATCTTCCATGTAAATTAAACCTTGTCCCCACCTTCAAAATCTTACATGTCTGATATTCCCTACTTATCCACTTGTATCTCAGGGCTTGTCTGCCCTGCAAAATTAGGTCAACTTAATTTAGGTCAACCTACAGCCACCACAGTAATTCAATCTACTGTTAGTGTCCACACTACTCCTCTTCTGTTGGTGGCATATGTCCTCACCAGGAGCGCTTGCACTGACAGAAGTGGGGCATTGTGGGGCACTGACAGCCACTCAGGGCTCACAGCTGGAGCCCCCACCCGCCCTAAATGACAGCCCCTGCTGTGAGCCCCACCAGGGCTCAATTTCATGCAGGGAGTCTACCAGTAGTCTGCTACTTTCTCTGGACACTCAAACTCTGTAAGCCGGGCAGGGAGCTGAGAGCCTGGGCAGCAGCTGGACTCCCAACCAAGAGCTCCTGGGGAGCTGAAAGCCAGGCTCTCAGCCCAGTTAACCCACAGCAGGACTAACACCTGGAGCCATGAAATTGACAAGAATATCAGTTTCACTGCTGAGAAACTGAGGCACTAGGCTCACAGATCAGGCTATCACCACAGGGTGGGATCCAGCTGTGAACCTTGTGACTGACATTTTTGTCAATTTCATGGTCCTAAATGTCTAAATTTCATGGTTCTACATGGACACTGAGTTGCCCTAACTGCACCAACATACACACTACGCCTCTCATGGAGGCGGAGTTAGGATGTTGGTGTAGCAGGCCACTTCCTTCGATGAAAGCAGCATTCTAGTGCAGACCCTGACATAATTAGGTCAACGTAAGATGTCTTATGTCAACCTAACCCTGTAGTGTAGACCAACCCTTATTCTACGACTTTTGTTCAGCCAATAATGCCAGCCTCGACCACCAATTTGTGCATTTCCCACAGCAGTCTGCAGTTTTTCTTCCCTGCCTCCTCTCACTTGTAGAATCCCATCCACAAGTCTGTCTTTAAAGCCACTCCCTGATCCTTCAAATCTCTAATTAAGACCCACTTCAGCTGAGATGCCTACAAACTAATGGCAGATAAACATATAAAAATACTTTTTAACGATTCAGCACCATTGAGCTATGCACATTGCTAAGCCTATACAACTGTATAACTTTGTTAGTTACACCAATATCTCCATACCTCTTACTGTTTCAATGTCTTTGATTCTTGTTTTACATTAAATTGTTTGTAAACTCCTCTGGGTTCAGACTGTCTTCTCATATGTTTGTAAAGCAGCTGGGAAAATGGAAGCATTCTAGTCAGGGTCTTCTAGTGCATCCGTTACTGTGGGGTCTGACCTCCTATGATCATGAGTGGGGCTTTTGGGTACTAACACAAGTATTCATGAGAGTAGCAATAGTAATTCTGTGTAACACAAACACTGTTGACATTCAGTTTATCAGTCTGTAAGATTATATATTGTTCAATCTGAAGCAAAACCTTCATGAGTAATTATTGTCAGAAAAGTAACCATGGTACTCAACATACTAGCTCTCTGAGAGAGTCATATCCACTTATTCTTATGACACAAATGTGTTTATTTTTGTAGCTAGAGAGAGAACTCAGATTGGTGGTGTGAACTGGCTTCTACTCTGCCTTGTACATCAAAAAAAACTGTCACCTAAAGTTACATTACAAAAAACTGAACAGGAACTATGCAAGAGGCAGAAAGATCACAAGTGAAGTTTGTGACTGAGAATCTTAACTTGTAAGAAAAGCCAGTCTACTTTGTCGTCATTGGGCTTTAACATGGAATTGTTTGGTATCATATTTTAGTAATTTTTCTGCCTATTGCTGTCCTTTAATTTCATTTTCACACTCCTTCCTAATCGCTGTCCCTGTATGGTTCTTTGATTTTCACTTCAGTGGAGTGGTAGCCAGGGAACTAACTGAATTTATATTGACAAAGAACCAATGATTTGTTTTTTGGGGAGGAGAACAGGAAAGTAGCCAATAAAGCATCAGTTGCCCTATAGGGGCTAGTGGCTTCTCACCAAACTGAAGACGTTTCTGGAAGAGGTGCCTTTCATTAGCTCCTGAACAGTTCTTTCGACAAAGCAAGAATCACTGCCTCTGCTGTGACAACAAATTACCTCCCAAGACTTTAGAGCGGATTTTTTTTCAAGCTCATATCTCATGTCTATTGAAGTCTCTGAAATGAGCAACTTAGACACAGCTGTAGTCTTAAAAAAAAGTTTTTTAAAAAAATGAGTATTTGGGCACTAAGTAATTTTCATAAGGTGGTCAGGAGCCACAATTGCAGATCATAAGAATGCACAAAGCTCTGACTGTATGCAACTTTAGAGATTTACATCCGCTTACTAGAGGGTCATCTATCATTGCTATAGCACATTGCAAGTTTATCACAGCACCATAACAGATGATCTGTTTTAATGCTTTTGGCCTGAAGAATGGCGCATGCATCTGCAGACTGAACAAGAGCAAACAGCAAGTTATTTAAAGATGTTCTTTAGCAGCAGGCTGTAAACCAACGGCTCATTTCTGTACACTGACAAGATGAAATCAGCTAACTTGGAGTGTAATCTTGCCTTTACACAATGTATAATATATGCAGTGGCTGGTTTATTTTTTGGTAAGTGGACACTACAACAAAACATGAGATGTGAGCGCTATAAATCTTGTATGAATCACAGGATAATTTGTCTTTAAATTTTGGTTATTTTTTTAAAATGCTAACAGCACTATGTCAAGTAAAACTGAAACAAGTAATTGGCTTAAGGGAGTTCTAATGACATTTACAAACCACTTAACCTTTACTCTCTTGAACTAAGATAGCAACTGATCCCTTCAGGTGAACACACCACCCATAAATTAAATTTATAAATGTTCAATCTGAAGTGAAACCTTCAACTGAGGTTGTGGCGGCAAAAGAAACCCTGACACACAACATACTAGTTCCTTCGACCATTAATCAATACTGTTAAGGTTTGATATGGAAATAGTATTTTATTGCTATCATTGGGCGTTCTCCGTAACACACACTGAAACTATTTAACATGCAGTAAAAACCAGCATAAACCTGAAGTTACTGCTATCCTGTACAAAAAGCATGGTGACTGTTTGCACTAATGTCATCACCAATGTCACACAAGTGTGATAAATCTTGTCCAAAGCATGCCTTGTAAAGTCTCATGGGAAAAGCTGCAATCTATTTTGTTTAAATGTGTGTACCAACATCAGGTATAAAGTTATGAAATTTTAATGGAAATTGGAGATGGTAACATGACCTCCTGGCCTCATTCCTGCCCCACATCTCTGGGCTGTGATTTCTAACAAGGGGAGCTTTGAACAATGGACTAAAGACCCACACCTTTTGGATGAACCAGAGAGACTAACTGCAAGCTAGCAGGTTTAACATCACTGCTATTACCCTGATCTACAGGCTCTGAAATCAACTGTAACATATATGGCTCACTTTAACCTTTTAATAGCTCTCTTTTTTATATATTAATAAACCTTTAATTTTAGTTTACTCAAGGACTGGCTACCAGCATGACTTTGTGTGAAACCCTGAAATATATTTGACCTGCAGTAATTGGCTGGCTCTCTGGAGCTGGAAGAGCCTAATATGTGACAAACTTTGGTTTTAATAGACTTTCATCAATGTCTGGTTTGTCTGGGTGCTGCACAAGGCTCTAGAGGGCCTGAAAAGGATTGTTTGTGGTTGCATAACTAGTATAGTAATTTGGAAACACATTTGTTACTGGCTTGTAAAGTCTTATGATAGAGTATACCACCAGTTTGGGGTACACACCCTGTTTTCTGGCAGTCTGACCTGAGACTGGCACTCTTCACTGTGTTCCATACCATGCAGCATGACAGTTAACAATGCACATTTGTCTATGCTTAGCAGTATTTCAGACTCTGAAAGGTGTAAGAGGACGACAAAACACTCTTCTCTTGATCAAAGAATCCCCCCCATACCTTTTATGCCTTTGCTCAATTTTCTTGGATTTACCTACGAGGCAGGTGAACTCTGACACCACTTTAATGTTCTCACTCATTGTCCAGCAGAAATTCTGGTGCTGTTTACAAAGATTGTTTCTGTAAGGACAGGAGGATAGCCTCCTGCACGAGATGCCTTACAGAAATGGAATGACAAGAAACATGGGAGACGCTATGCTACCTATACCCCAAGGCATTAGTGGCATAGAAGCATAAATATATCTCTGTGCCTTTACACCTCCAGCCCAGGTACCACCTTTTCAGTGGTCTGAAATCCAAGCTGAGTAAATCCCACCCAAAAAGATACTGGTGAACATGCAGAAAATTATGAAAAAAGCAGAGAAGAAATACTTTTCACTTACCCATTTTTCTTTCCTAAATGGAGCCATTCAAATACATGCCAATAAGGGGAGAGAAGTGGGAAGACTCTGCTTTAACTTCTCCCTATAAAATGTTTCTGCATAAACCTGTTTTTACCTTTGGTTAGTCTCTTTTTAGAATGCATTTTACAGAATATGGAAGGTATGCATTCTGTTAAGGGCGCCCTATGCTTCCGTTTAATAAGTATGGCTGGGGAGAGATGGTGGCCAAAGCGACTGGCAATGTGATGCAGCAGAACTGAACCCAGCCCAGGTCAGTTGTTGGCAAAAGTATTTACCACAGGCAGTGTTTTCTGTGAAAATAAGCTATGTCTGCCCAATTCTCAGGGAAGGAAGAAATGTCCCCAACACAAAGGCTACCATCTACTGTTGACAATTTCTGAAGAGCTGACAAGACCTGAAAGGAGGATAGCTAATGTAACACCAATCTTTTAAAAAGGCTCCAGCGACAATCCTGCAATTACAGACTGGTAAGCCTAACTTCAGTACCAGGCAAACTGGTTAAAACTACAGTAAATTATCAGATTTGCACAGATTAATGCAATTTGTTGGGAAAGAGTCAAGCTGGCTTTTGTAAGGGGAAATCATGTTTCACCGGTTAGAATTCTTTGAGAGGACACAACAAATGTGGACAAGAGTGATTCAATGGATTCAATGTACTTGGACTTTCAGAGAGCCCTTGACAAGGTCCCTCACCAAAGGCTCTTAAGAAAAGGAGACACTCATGGGATAAAAGGGAAGGTACTCTCATAGATCAGTAACTGGTTAAAACATAGGAAACAAAGGATAGGACTAATCGGTCAGTTTTCACAGTGAAGAGAGGTAAATGGGATCCCTCAGGATCTATAGTGGGATCTGTGGTGTTCAACATTCAAATGATCTGGAAAAAGGGGTGAACAGTGAGGTGGCATAGTTTGTAGATGATACAAAATTATTCAAGATAGTTAAGTCCAAAGCAGACTGCAAAGAGTTACAAATGGATCTCACAAGACTGGGTGGTTAGGCAACAAAATGGCAGATGAAATTCAGTGTTGATAAATGCAAAGTATTGTACACTGGAAAAAGTAAACCCAATTATACATACAAAAAGGGGGGGGGCTAAATTAGCTGTTGCCACTCAAGAAAGATCTTGGAGCTATTGTGCACAGTTCTCTGAAAACATCTGCTCAATGTCTAGTGGCAGTCAAAAAAGCTAACAGAATATTAGAAACCATTAGGAAAGGAATAGGTAAGACAGAAAACATAATGCCACTATATAAATCCACAGCATTCCCACCTCTTGAATACTGCATGCAGTTCTTGGTCACCCCTGTGATGTTGTATAATTAAAATATGATCATGCATATCATTGTTGCTACCACTGTTATATAATTGCAACAAATCTTATACAAAAGTATGCCATGTAAGGTATCAATGGAAAAGTGACAATCAAATATGATACACCTGTTTATATGCATGTAGCATTTGTAGTTATGAATAGGACTATGCATCTGTATTTCAATGTGTTTGCTCCTGGGGTAACACCCACAACGTAGTTTGTAACCAGTTTAACCAGCACATTGTGAATGGACTACACAAGTTAATGTCCCATCAAAGAACATTTTGGACAAGGAAGAAGATCCTCCCCACTTGGTGAGCGTTCCTGTGGATGTTTTAGCCAGAATATGGGTAATGGCTGCTCAAGGGCACACAACTTGCTCATGTGACCCTGGATTCCATCTTGTGCTGGTAATTTTCCACAAACTGAAACTGAAAGCACCCACTCAGATGGGAAAAAGGTATGTAAGGCCCTGGAAGCATCTCCATTTTGCCTCTTTCGTGTTCTTATCTCTGAACTATGGACTTGCACTAAAAGGAGCATTCCAAACAATGGACAGAAGACTTTCCAATCTTTTGGAAGTTACCAGAGACTTTACAAATCAGCAGTCCTAACATCCCTGCTACAAACCAGATCCAAGAGCTTTGCAATGATTGTATGTATATGATTATCTTTAACCATTTTAACTCTCTCCTTTTCTCTTATAAACAAACCTTTAGATATTAGATACTGAAGTACTGGCAGCAGCGTGAGTGTTGTGTAAGATCAGAGTTCTATATCAAACTGGCTGTGTGGCTGATCTCTTGGGATCAGAAAAGCCCTTTGTTTGATGAATTGGTTTTAAATAACCATTCACCATAAAGCCTAGTGTCTGGGTGATGAAACAAGGGCTGGGATACCTAAGGAGACTGCATTTCTGATTTCTTGTTAACCAGTGTGGTGAGAGAGGTTTACTTTTATTACTGGCTTGGTATATCTTATGGAAGAATAAACTCTAGTTTGGGGTGGGTCTGCCTCATTTCTCAGCAGTTTGTCCTGAATGCGGTATCCTCAGCTGTGACCCACTGAGGGACGGTGACAGTCCCACCTAAAAAAAAAAAAAAGATATATTAGGCCATGTCTACACTACCACTTATCCCAGCAAAACATATGTCACTCAGAGGTGTGGTTTTTTCCATACCCCTGAGCAACTTAAGTTTCACCAGCATAAGTAGTGTGCATAGCTACTGCTGCTCATTGAGGTGATTTTATTATGTCGATGGGAGAGCTCTGTCCCATCAGCATAAAGTGGATACAGAAGCAACTTACAGCTGTGCCGCTGTAAGCTCACTAGTGTAGACATGGCCTTAGAAATAGAAAAAGGCACAGAGAAGGACTACAAAAATAGTTAGTGGAATGGAACAGCTTCCAAACAAGGAGATATTAAAAAAGACTGGGTCTGTTCATCTTAGAAAAGAGACAACTAAGGGGGATAGGACAGAGGTCTATAAAATCATGACTGCTGTGGTGAATAAATGTATTTTACCCCTTTGTATAACACAAAAACCAGGGGTCACCCAGTGAAATTAACAGGCAGCAAGTTTAAAACAAAGATAAAGTAGGACTTCTTCATACAACACAATCAGCGTGTGGAACTTTTTTGCCAGGAGATATTGTGAAGGCCAAAACTATAACTGGGTTAAAAAACAATGAGGTAAGTTCATGGAGGATAGATCCATCAATGGCTATTAGCCAAGATGATCATGGTTGCATCCCTATGCTCTGAGTGTCCCCAAGCCTCTGACAGGATAACAGGAGCTCAAGAACTGCCTTGTTCTGTTCATTCCCTTTGAAGCATCTGGCACCAGCCATTGATGGAAGACAGTACACTGGGCTAGATGAACCATTGGTTTGACCCAGTATGGCCATTCTTATGTAACAGGCTACTGATGTGCTGTCAACATGCACTTGCACACAGGAAGAGACTAAGGAAACTGCTAATTTCTTTCCAGTTTTAATAAAAGAGGCCTCAACTTTAACTAAGGAAGGAGGCATCCCTACTTGCCCAACACTAGGGTGCACATTGCGGGAGAATTTTTTATTTTGTTCCTAAAATATACACACATCCATCCCCCACCACAAGAATACTGATAAGACATTTTAACCTTGTACTGTTTCAAGTGGGAATTAGGGATGAAGACCTTGTAAGGAATTTTTTTTAAAAAAAAACTTGCCTATCTGCCATTTGGTGCAATCTGGTCCATTTCAAAGTTTAAAAGATATGCTCTTCAGCTATGTTTTCATGCTAGCCAAGGATGTCTCCTCCTGTCAGGAATGATTCAGTAACATCCACAGGGGGATAGGAGAGGAGAGTGAACTTCTGAGGCAAGATATCCCCAGACCTCCCTTTCAGTTTGTTGACAGAACATTAACAAAGGGGCTCCTAAGAGTCCCCAACAGCATCAACATGCGTTGGACCACGATGATTAAAGTTTCTCACTGCTAGAGGTCTTCCTCCCAGCTCCAAATACCAATCAACACAATACAGAGGAAGCTTGAGCTGCTGCTGTTCTATGAATAAAGAGAGGAAATCACCACTGAGGGCCATTAATCCTGTTCCTTTTAGCAGCGCCTAAGTTCAAAATCAATCAATACATGTATTTTCTAATTATAAATAGTATTGGGACTGCAGGCTCTTTTGTGCTGTATTGAACAGCAGCACGATTCAGGTAAGGAAATAGAGAAGCCAGAGTTTACATTTCTATCAAAATTAAAAAGGAGTTTTCTATTTCACATTGCTTTCTCCTTGGTATCCATTATTATCCGGGTGAAGTCGAGGAACACACTGACAGGACTATAATGGCTCCTGCTGCTGTTCAGAGAAGTAATCACTGCCTTCCACCTTCACACATAGCGAGTGGGTCAAGTTGCCCAGCTACTGAAATCTGATGCCTACTGTCAAGGACAGCATTTTCAACTCCAGCCCAGTTGGGGGCATCAAGCAGCGCCATGATGGCAAATCGAGGTTTTCCTTGGCAATGAGCAATAGATGCCACTTCGTCTTCAGGAACAAAGGGGGAAAGAACGCTTACTTACCTCGTAACTGTTGTTCTTTGAGATGTGTTGCTCATGTCCATTCCCAATTTAGGTGTGTGCACTCGCCACATGCACCAGTGCCAGAAAACCTTTTCCTTTAGTCGAAAGATTGCCCTGAGATGCCGGTGCCAGCAATGCCAGGAGATCCTTCATAGCTTGGAAGGCCTCTGAAATCAACAGCACCATTAAGCAATGAGGGTCTCTACCACTACCTGGAGTCTGTGGAGGGCCCGGTGCTGGGATCGACACTTGCTGAAGCAAGGGACCCTTCTGAGGCAGGGAGAAGTGGCAGCCCGACGCAGGTCTCACCAGGTCCCCTTAGCCTTCTCTGCAGGACAGCGTTCCCGTTCCGTGCAGATCTTCTGGGACCTCTTCTTCAGAAGTGGGGAGGGAGATCGATGCTGGGCGGATGAAACAGGTCCTGGAGGAGCACTGCGCACCGAGCCCATCGTGCTTGGTGCCAAGTCCGACCTGCTGGGCTCGGAGAGCAGTTTAAAAGCCGACTCCATCAGAATGGCCCTGAGACGGATATCCTGGTCTCTCTTAGTCTGTGGGCGGAAGCTTTTACAGATCTTACACCTCTCACTGATGTGGGCTTCCCCCAGACACTTTAAACAACTCTGATGAGGGCTGCTCCTTGGCATAGGCTTCTTACACGAAGCACAGGGTTTAAACTGCAAGGAATGGGGCATGCCCCAACCTGGGACTCAAACTACTAATGAACTAGAGCTAACTGTAACCAAACAACTAACTATATGCACTAAAACAATGACCAAACCACTAGGGAGATGAAAAGAACTTGCAAAGGAAAGAATGTTCCAGCACCATCACTGGCGGCAAGAAGGAACTGAGAGGGAGGAGGAGCCGGTGGCACCTACATGTGGGCTTATGTGCGTGCTGCTGTAGGGGGTGCCAGAGCCAGCTTGCATGGATACCACTAAGGGAAAAAGTTTTCCGGCACTGGTGCATGTGGCGAGCGCACACACTTAAATTAAGAATGGACATGAGCAAGCACTCAAAGAAGAATAAAAGCATTTTGTCTGCTGCAGACTGAAAAAATGGGAAGCGTTACAGCTGTGGAAACACTAAGACAGACCTAGCGGTGTGCTATATTGTTTGCTTCAAATGCTACAGGTAAGACCACTCACAAAAAAAGCTGAGTAGCAGTTTTAATTCTTTAATAAACCTAATACGCCAAGCATCGTTTACCCAACACATTAAATGAGCTATTTAACTGTTAGTGAATCATAGAATCAAAGAAGATTAGGGTTGGAAGGGACCTCAGGAGCCATCTAGTCCAACCCCCTGCTTAAAGCAGGACCAACTTCAGCTAAACGTTATTAGTTCTTTACTGCACAATGCTTTTTAGTTTAAGAATTACCTTAACTCTTTAGCGAACCTTGTCTGGCTTTATAAGGTTTGAGGATGAGTCATATTACAGTAGCTCACAAAGGCTTAAATCAGACTAGGGCCCCACTGTATTGAGTGATATATAAAATTATCCAACTGGTACTTAACTGTTTATGACTCATGACATCTGTAACTCTGCATACTAAGGTGAGGTAATTAAACACCACACTATAGGGCATCAGTGCAAAAGCTGATGGGGAGGTGGTCTTTGGGCATTTTGCTCCATAATATTTGACAACATCTATATGTGTTTGAGCAGAGTGGTAATGTCCTGAGGCATTTTCTGATGCATCTCTCAGTCCCTCTGCCTTCCTTGAACACATGATCTTTTTAATTCTGGTCCTTATGCCCAGTTTTCATCATGTGGTTCCTTACTTTCCAAGTCAGCAGCCTCTGAGAGTTGGAGAAGCTCTGAAAATGTATCCTCCCTTGTCCACTACTTTGTTCTCTTGATCAAAGAGAGTCTTTTAGCAGCTGTGCAAGGGATACTTCTTATTAAGGATAGCCTGGCCAAGAGGGCTGATAAACAAATAGACAGAAACATTGCTAGATTTACAGTGGTAACAGAAAGGAAAATATATATGTCTCAAAAACTTCCTAAAACTTTTCCCATAATGATCTATGTAAAACATGCAGCACACCAGGCTAGCTCCAGGACAGCTTGCTTCAGAACAGCTCTGTAGCTCCAGGCAGGGTGAATGGCATGGGCTCCCTGTTGTAAGCCCATATCTGTAAGGGGACACGTGAGAGATACTGGGTGCCTCAGGGTCTGAGTGTAGGCACAGTGTAGTAAATATTGCTAAAGTTATTATGGGCAGTGTTGATTATAGCTCCACAGGGTCACAAAAGCCCAGAGAAGGCAACTGCTCCAGTTTGGCTTGAGATCGCCCTGGCCCATATACCACAAGGCTGTTTATAGCTATGGTGCCACTGGAGTTCATTGCAGAGTAGCATGGCAATGTCTTCTACCGGGTGGGGGGGTGAGGAGAAACAAGGCTGCCATTCCTAGAAATGTGTGGATGAGAATCAGACTCCCTCCTTGAAAAAAAAAATACCCTGCAAAGAAAGGAGGGTTGTCGCTGCCTAGCCCTGCAAATGAGCCCCCGAGCCAAGACCACCACCTCTTTCTGTCCGAGGACACCGTGAATGTAACTCATTTTGGACTGGGGAAACGGGATTTGTGAACCAAATCTCTGTCTTCTGCAGAGTTTATCTTACATGTTTACTGTAAAAGCTCAAAGTATTAAAAATAAGGTATCCTCACTGGATAGTCACTGGATTGCGAGGGATATTTTTAGTTTTCTATGTTTATTCTTCAGTTCAGGTTTCAGTGACAGTATCTTTGTTTGTAAAGAACTGATTTTTCTAATAGCTGAAAGTCTATCATAAAACACTAACCTATCTTGATGCCAAAACATGGGAGCTATTAAATGATTCTAATAGTCTTACTTTATTGCTAATACATGTTTTTAAAATAAACAGGCTACTTTAAAAGTTAATTCCTTTGTTCTCTGACCATGTGAATAGGCGCCATTTTGAAGGCAGAGAACAGAAACGGGGAAAGTTGTGGCCACTGTGAAGAAAAAAAATGTACATAAAAAAATCAGGCAGCAATACACCTATTTGTGCTCCCTTCCCCTTCCTCACTAGGCTCATTTTCTGAGGTTATCTGAGTCAGGTCCTGGTTCGCCATGCGGTTTGCATCCCCCACGTCTATGAATTCATCCTTCCAGGGCACTGCTGAGGTTCCTCTTCTGGATCTCACAAAATGTCCACTGTCACACTGGAGGTGGTGGTAGGGTCCCTGCCAACCAGGGCAGTAGATCCAGAGGGACAGTGAGGTGGGAGAAGAGCATTTTTTTTACCAGCACAGGTAAAACAGGGTCCATATTGGCATTTTGCCTGTGGAAGTATGTTGGCTGAGGATTTATGTCATCGAGGGAGGTGGTTTTGTTCTTGTGACAATGTCTGGGTTATGCTGATAGGAGTGAAATTTGGATGTGGATGTGTGCAAGCCTGTGGTAGAAAAGGCAACTTCAACACGACTTTGTAGTCTAGACCAGGCCCTAGTGCATGTAGGTTCAGAGCACTGCTGTGATTGCTAATATTTTGGAAGCTCTTTTCAGTACCTAATTCAGAGACAGTTTTTCCAATTTTCATAGCCATTCAGAACTAAGGAAATTATTCAATGGACAAATAATGGCCCAAAACAAAGAGAAACACTATGATCAGAAGTAAACTACTAGTTTAACTGGCTTTTTCACACCAAGAAATTACTTACTAGGGAGTTGGGCAAGAGAAATAAGTGAAAATTTTCCAAGTTAAGCAGTTTAAAACCCCAATTATATCTGTAAAGGCAAGAAAATTATCAGGGGTGGTGAATCAGAACATGTTGCTCTAGAGCATACAGAAGAATTGAGGGACAAGCTTTTCTGATTAGGAAACCAAAACAAACAGACGCTTGTTTTAATAGCGGCACTAGCTCAGTAGAGATAGCTGGTTCTAACACCGAAGCCTATTGCTGATGTGACTGCTCCCACTTGCTCAGATCATTTTATTCCTAAACTATAAAGGAGCCCAGTGAAAAATACAGGAGAGCGCAAAAGAGCAAAAGAGTTCCAAGAAAAGCACTTCCCTAAACTTGCTCTCTTACCCTCAAAGACAAAGAATTGAAGGTTACATCTTGTGAACTCCACCCAGTCTCAAATGCCCCCACAAGAATTATACCATCATTGCCCTGTTCTGCTGAAGCAGCCATAATTTATACATTCTTTTTGTGTGTCCCCATCCTCCTGGGTTTACACAATGTTTAATAGCAAGGCTCTGCGGTGTCATTTTAATGGCCTCAATTACATAGAGAACTACAGCTTCAGTGCTTCTGGGCCCAAATCCTTGCAGGAAGTACACATGCTCACAATCTCTTCACCTATCAGTGTCTTCACCCATTCTCATCTACACCTTTTTTCTACAATCCTCCCTACAATTGGGATGCCCTCTGATTCAGTGCACCATTTTTACCCTCTTTCAGCTTCCCTTTTTCTACTAGCTATCTTCTTGCACCCGTCTATGTAATTTTTTTAAAAATTACTGAAACAAATCAAAGTTATAAGAAAACCATTTTTAAAAAATCCAGGTCATGCTATGCACGCCAAGCCGAAACATTACATACTCCATGATATTGTGCTGATCACGTCCCTTCCCATGACTACTGTGTGCACTGAACTTCAGACAAACAGTCTCACTGAAGTCAAATTAAATTAAACACATTTGTAAGTTTTTGCAGGATTGAAGCCTTGGATTGCAAGCTCTTCAGAGCAGGGACTGTGTCTTCTGTATGTCTGTTAAGTGCTAGAGAAGTAATAAATATTTACAGTAGGAAACCCCCACAATTTTTTATAAATAATAATCAACATATAGGAAGATAATCCCTACCCCAGTGATATCCAGACCTCAGTGATTCAGGAGCCAAATTAGCAACCAGCATTACCCAAAAGAGCCACAGTAGTGTGAATTCATTGTTTCATTTACTAGAGTACTATTCGTATTTAAACAGTTTGTCAGAGGAATATTTAGTTTATATAGAGATAGAATCATAGGACTGGAAGGGACCTCAAGAAGTCTTCGAGACCAGTCCCTTGCACTCAAGGCAGGACAAAGTATTATTTAGAACATCCCATACATAGATTATTCTCACAGCAAAACGACTGACCAAATATTTTATCATCAATTACAATTGGTTAATAGCCAGGGATCCTAGTTTTCTGTGATTAAAAAAAAACCAAAATTCTCTGATAAAAACCCCCCAAAAATCCACACTTTTCTGAGATTAAAATTAAACACTGAACTTTTATTTTCCCTAGCCATAACATATATAGTTGAACACAGTGTTTTATGGATCTAAAGTAGAGCCCTGTTTATCGGAGCCTCCATTATCCAGCTTTCCATGTTAACTGAACCACCAGTCGCCCAGGGCTGACAGTGACAGGGCTTCGGCTGTCAATCTTAGGTGACTGGGGCTTCAGCTGTCAGCACCACATGGGGCTGACCACCCACGGCCCCCCCACAATTCTCCTGCCTCTGGGAATAAATATCAGATTTTTTTATATGTCTCCCACAGTATTCTAATCAGCAAGTTAAAAAAGTATGGGTTGGATGAATGGACTACAAAATGGATAGAGAACTGGCTAGAGTAAAGGGCTCAATGAGTAGTGATCAATGGCTCCATGTCTAGCTGGCAGCCGGTCACATGTGGGGTACCCCAGAGGTCGGTTTTTTTCAACATCTTCATTAATTATCTGGAAGAGGGGGTAGATTGCACCCTCAGCAAGTTTGCAGATGACACTAAGCTAGAGGGAGGGAGCTAGAGGTAGATACCCTGCAAGGTAGGGATAGGATACAGAAGGACATAAACAAATTGGAGAATTGGGCCAAAAGAAATCTGGTGAGGTTGAACAAGGACAAGTGCAGAGTCCTGCTCTGAGGACAGAAGAATCCCATGCACAGCTACAGACTGGGGACCAACGAGCTAGGCAGCAGTTCTGCAGAAAAGGATCTGGGGGTTACAGTGGATAAGAAGCTGGATATGAGTCAGCAGTGTGCCCTGGTTCCCAAGAAGGCTAATGGCATATTGAGCTGCATTAGTAAGAGCATTGCCAGCAGATCACAGGAATTGATTATTCCCCTCTATTCGGCATTGGTGAGGCCGCATTTGGACCAGATTTGGGCCCCCCACTACAAAAAGGATGTGGACTAGTTGGAGAGAATCCAGCGGAGGGCATCAAAAATGATAAGGGGGCTGGAGCACAAGACTCATGAGGCGAGGCTGAAAGAACTAGGCCTGTTTAGTCTGTAGAAGAGAAGAATTAGGGGGGGATTTGATAGCAGCCTTTAACTACCTGAAAGGCGGTTCCAGGGAGGATGGAGCTAGGCAGTTCTCAGTGGTGGCAGGTGACAGAACAAGGAGCAACCGTCTCAAGTTGCAGTGGGGGAGGTCTAGGTTGGACATTAGGAAAAAGTTCTTCACTAAGAGGGTGGTGAAGCATTGGAATGGGTTACCTAGGGAAGTGGTGGCATCTCCATCTTTAGAAGTTTTTAAGCTGCAGCTTGACAAAACCCTCACCGGGATGATTTAGCTGAGGTTAGGCCTGCCTTGAGCAGAGGGTTGGACTAGATGACCTCCTGAGGTCCCTTCCAACTCTAAAATTCTATGATATATGTATCAGAGGCTGGTATAACTACATTGCTCAGGGGTGTGAAAAAGCCACAAGCCTGAGCAACATAGTTAAACTGACCTAACCCCAGGATGCAGGCAAAGACTTCACGTAGGACGTGAGTGAAGTCACCTCAGACTCATAGACTTTAAGGTCAGAAGGGACCATCGTAATCATCTAATCTGACCTCCCGCACAATGCAGGCCACAGAAGCTCACCCACCCATTCCTTAAACAGACTAACTCCTGACTGAGTTACTGAAGTCTTCAAATCATGGTTCAAAGACTTCAAGTTAGAGAATTCACTATGTACACTAGTTTAAACCTGCAAGTGACCCATACCCCATGCTGCAGAGAAAGGTGGAAAAACCCCCAGGCTCTCTGCCAACATGACCCAGAGGAGAAATTCCTTCACAACCCCAAATATGGCGATCAGCTAAACCCTGAGCATATGGGCAAGACCCACCAGTCAGACTCTTGGGAAGGAATTTTCTGTTGTAACTCAGAACCCCCTCCATCTAGTGTCTCATCACCAGCCATGGGAGATATTTGCTACAAGCAGTCGCAGATCCACTACATGCACTGCAGGCAGTCTCATCATCGCATCCCCTCCATAAAAAGTATCAAGCTCAGTCTTGAAGCCAGTTAGGTTTTTTGCCCCCACTGCTCCCTTTGAAAGGCTGTTCCAGAACTTCACCCCTCTGATGGCTAGAAACCTTTGTCTAATTTCAAGTCTAAACTTTTTGATGGCCAGTTTATATCCATTTGGTCTTGTGTCCACATTGGCACTTAACTCAAATCACTCCCCTCTCTCCCTCCCTCATATTTATCCCTCTGGTGTATTCATTGAGAGCAATCATGTCTCCCCTCAGTCTCCTTTTGGTTAGGCTAAACAAGCCAAGCTCTTTGAGTCTCCTCTCATAAGGTAGGTTTTCCATTCCTTGGATCATTCTAGTAGCCCTTCTCTGCACTTGTTCCAGTATGAATTCTCACCTTTCTGTGCCTCAGGCAGGTGGGGATAATAATCTGTACATGGGGCAATATTTCCCCAAATCAAAGGGCGTTGAGAAGATAATTCTTTAATGCTTGTGATGTATTCAAAGACAATAGTGATGAGCACTACAGAGAACCCTAAAAAATAACCCCTCTACAGTCCCACCTAAAGTCAATCTGTATTTTATTATATTAAAAAGAACTGGTTTGGAGAAAGGATTTAAGCTTTTGTGGGTGCTTGGCAGTAATAAAGTACGTTCAAAGGCATCATTTTGGAAAAAAGGCCTCCTAGTACATAGTTCTGGTTCTAACTGGTAAAGAGACCGGATCTACATAGCTTGCAACCTATTCAGTTAACTGTAGAAATAGAGTCTAAAGAATCAGCTAGGTGGGGGGTGGGTAATGAAATGCGTATTGAAAATCCATGCTAATGAAGAATGTGGGAACAAAGGCAATTACACTGCCTTCAACTGCCTCTGCACAGAAATGTTAATAGCTGAACCATTTGGAATCTCATAATGTGTTTCCTTCTATAACAGACTGTTCCATCATGAAAATACCTGACATTTATTGCCACTTACTCGTATCAATCCTTAAGATAAAGACACTTGCAAACAGACCCAAGGTCCTTAAACAAAAGAAGTTTAAAAAACAACTACTGAACTGTTTGCAATCAGGTACTATATAACAGAGATTACTGCTACACAAACAACACTGCTATATAACATATTTAAACCAGGCATAACTAAACTGTGGCTCATGGAGTTTTAAAAAATGTGCCACCATCTTTATTCTGGAGCTGCAACACCCACAAATCACAGCATACTCCACCTTGAATAGATTGCATGGCGTTTAGTCTCCACACAGTTATACCATAATACTAAAGAGAAGACCAGCTAGGCACCGTGACTTTTACTGAAATGCAGAGGATTCCTTCCAAGTTACCAATGCAACACTCAAGTTGGGCAAAGTTACATACCACTGATCTAAGAAAGAAGGTAGGGCCATTTGCCTTCAACGCATGCAAGTCACCCACAAAGTCACCAGCCAGATTGATCCTATTCAAAATCAGTGCTCAAATACATACAGAGTTTGAAGAGTGGGGTTAAGAAATGGAGAATGGAAGCCTCCCATAAGTTCCAGACAAAGTTGAGGGATAAAACTAAGACAGAGGTTACTACCTAAACATATTTTTAGGCCTGGTCTGCACACCATTTTTGTACCCGTTTATGTTGGTTTGGGGGTGTGATTTATCATCAATGTAGTTTCACCAGCATAGCCCACCTAGTGTGGTGAATGTTTGAGAACCCCTGTTTATACTCAAAATAAGGTGCTTTACAATAGACAGGTATATAGATAATTAACAGTTACCAAAGGGCATTGATAAAATAGCTAATTCTCCTAAGGTTTATTCCAAAGCAATTCTACTTTTCAATTAATAAAGCTTGCCAAAACTGATGCCAGTTAGGGCCCTGCAAGCTGGCATATACCTGTGGTAAAGAAATGGTTATCAATACCAAAAAACGAGAATCCTATAGCACTTTAACAAATTCAATTTCTTTAGACTTTAAAGTGCTGCAGGATTCTCGTTGTTTTTTGCTGTATACAGACTAACACAGCTACCCCATGGAACTTATAAATACCACTATTCCTGAGGTTAAACAGATGCTATGGTAGCTTCCTTTTAACATGATCACTGGAAAGCTTACAAGCTCTGGACACAGCAGCACATAGCCTTGGGAGACAAAGTAAATTGGAAAGGTTAGCTTCTGACCCCTGCTAACTGACACACAATCTCCCAAGGAGTCTGAAAACAGTCAGTAAGAGCAAAAATAGAAATTAAAATCCAGTGCAGTGACCGCAAGACTTTGACAACTGCAGCAAATGAAGGAAAGCAGCACTGTTAATTAAGGCCTTGGTTCAGGAAAACATCCCTGTTCTGAACAGCACTTAAGCACATGCTTAAATGCTTAAAGTTAACAACATGCTTAAGTGATGTCCTAGGTAACGGTGGGTTTAGGTTCTTTGCTGAATCAGTGCCTAAAACAGGAAAAGACTCCAATTCAAACAGCAAACATGTCATTACAATAAATAATGGACATGTACATTCTAAATTTGTACCCGGGTTTTTGCCCTTAATTTTACTGTTCATTCATCTCTTCTAACCCAGATCACTACTTAACACCTTCAAATTATGTCAAGGATATAACCACAAACACTAATCCTGCCTTCATAGTAACAGTAAAATTTTAAAAATTTAATCCAACAAGAGGGGGTGCTTCATTAACCGAAGAAACAACATGATCAACATGCTACAAGCCCTGTATTCCCTTCTCCCCACCACAGTGTTCACCAAACTTCTCAATTTCTTCTTGTCATTTTAGACAGTAAGCTCTACAAGAAAGGGAAACGGTCTTATTTCTCCAAAGTGCCATGCACATTTGAGGCACTGTATAAATAAATTTACAAACTATTCCTGGGAAGGGCTGAGTAGCTCAGGAGAATGAAACGGGGACTGAAATAGTTAATCACCTGTTCAAATCTGAATCAGGTCATTAGGAAAAAAGATATAGTTACTTGAAGGCTGTTTCAGGGCTTATGCAGTCATACAACGATAAAAATAATTTGCACTGTTTAGAAACCCTATTCACTGACCAGGACCCCATTGTGCTAGGCCAGTGGTTCTTAAACTCTTTGTATTGGCAGCCCCTTTTACACAGCAAGCATGGGAGTGACCCCCCCCCTGTAAATTAAAAATACATTTTTTATATTTAATACTATTTTAAATGCTAAATTTATAACCCTATTGTTTAAAATGAATGCACCTTTTTCTCACTGCTTTTAAGACAAACAAAATTTTATCAAATTAATTGTTATAATGAGAAAAGTTTTTTGTTTGTTTGTTTGTTTTAAATAGCTGCTGTTTAATACTGGGGGGGTGCAATGAAACTGTCAATATTACTTTTCATGACAGACTTAGCACCCCATTGCCACCCTTACTTCTGTGCTGCTGTTGGTGGCAGCGTTCAGAGTCGGGCAGCTTACAACCCAGTTTGAAAACCCCTGTGCTAGGCAATGCACAGAGTCAAAAGTCCCTGCCCCTAAGAGCTTACAATGAGAGCCTGAGACTAGAGATAACTGATGGATACAGAGAGGTGGGAGAGCAAAAAGAAATGAGACAATATTAGTCAGCATGATCAGCAGTGGTTTCAGCACACCAGCAGCTAAATGTCAAGTTTTTGGTAGACAGCATCACAGCAAGAGAGAATTTTGAGGAGGGATCTGAAAGTGGATAATAATGTAGCAGTAAGGAGGTAGTGTGGCAGATGTTTACGAGGAACACCGCCCAAACATGTAGAGCCGCATCAGAGAAAGCACAATGACATTTGTTTGAAAATGTAATAAGTAGACGATGGAAACTGGCATCCTCGGCCAATGAAAGACGGGATTTGACATCTCAATAGTGAATGAGAGATAACTAGGATGGAGGGATGCCATGAAGGGCCTTGAAAGTGAAGACATGCAGTTTACATTTAATGTGATAGACAAGAGGGAGCCAGTGGAGAGATTCAAAGAGTGGGGTGACACGGTCAAAGTGATAAGGAACTGGTTAAAGGGGAGACTACAGCGGGTCGTGCTGAAGGGTGAACTGTCAGGATGGAAGGAGGTTACTAGCGGAGTCCCTCAAGGATCGGTTCTTGGACCGACCTTATTTAACCTTTTTATAACTGATCTTGGCACAAAGAGCGGGAATGTGTTAATAAAGTTTGCGGATGACACGAAGCTGGGGGGTATTGCTAACACGGAGAAGGACCGGGATGCTATTCAGGAAGATCTGGACCACCTTGTACGCTGGAGCAATAGTAATCGGATGAAATATAATAGTGAAAAGTGCAAGGTCATGCACTTAGGGATTAATAATAAGAATTTTACATATATGTTGGGGATGCATCAGTTGGAAACGACGGAGGAGGAGAAGGACCTTGGGGTATTGGTTGATAGCAGGATGACTATGAGCTGCCAATGTGATATGGCTGTTAAAAAAGCAAATGCGGTTTTAGGATGCATCAGGCGAGGTATTTCCAGCAAGGAGAAGGAGGTGTTAGTGCCGTTATATACGGCGCTGGTGAGACCCCACCTGGAATATTGTGTGCAGTTCTGGTGTCCCATGTTTAAGAAGGATGAATTCAAACTGGAACAGGTTCAGAGACGGGCTACTAGGATGATCTGAGGAATGGAAAATCTGCCTTATGAAAGGAGACTCAAAGAGCTTGGCTTGTTTAGCCTGGCCAAAAGAAGGCTCCGGGGGGTATGCTTGCTCTATATAAATATATCAGGGGGATTAACGTTAGGGAGGGAGAGGAATTGTTTAAGTTTAGTACTAATATAGGCACGAGGACGAATGGGTACAAATTGGATATTAGGAAATTTAGACTAGAAATTAGACGAAGGTTTCTAACCATTAGGGGAGTGAAGTTCTGGATTAGCCTTCCGAGGGAAGTAGTGGGGGCAAATGACTTATCTGGCTTTAAGACTAAGCTTGATAAGTATATGGAGGGGATGTTATGATGGGATAGTTTAATTTGAGCAATTGATTTTGGATTATCAGCAGATAAGTCTGCTCAATGGTCTGTGGGAATGCTGGATGGGATGGGAACTGAGTTACTGCAGAGAAATCTTCTTTGGGTGCTGGCTGGTGAGTCTTGCCCACATGCTCAGGGTTTAGCTGATCGCCATATTTGGGGTCGGGAAGGAATTTTCCTCCGGGGCGGATTGGCAGGGGCCACGGAGGTTTTTCGCCTTCCTCTGCAGCATGGGGCATGGGTCGCTTGCTGGTGGATTCCCTGCAGCTTGAGGTCTTCAAATCTCATTTTTGAGGATTTCAATAACTCAGTCATGGTTCGGGGTTGTTATAAATGTGTATGGGTAGGGTTTTGTGGCCTGCCTTGTGCGGGAGGTCAGACTAGATGATCATATTGGTCCCTTCTGACCTATGAGTCTATGAGTCTACTAGGAAAAAAAATAATTGCAGCAGCTTTCTGAGTGAATACAAGTGGGGAAAGATCACATTTGTCAAAGCCAGGCAAAAGGATGTTGCCTAACTGAAAAGCAAGATGAGAGCTTGGACGAGAGTGTTAGCTCTCTAGATGGATTAGTTCGCAGCTCTAAATTCAGCGCCTAATACTCAGACACAGGAGATGCTCTACAAGTGCTTCCCTTTGTATTCTTACTCAAGAAATGTCCCAGGGACTGCATAGGGATGTAGACATAACTCCCCTCATGTCTACTCAAGGCTAGTACGAGTGAAGCTATCTATTCAAGTTATTTTGTTGAACAGGACTTCAACCTCCAGAAGTGTCAATCCTGCATTCTTCACCAGCACTACACTCAAATGTTTTAACAAAAAAGAGACAAAGCTATCGTGGCCTAATGGTTACAGCATAAGACTGGGAAGACAGAATTATTTGGCTCTGTTCCCACCTCGGTTACTGACGCGCTGTATGACATTGGTCAAGTTGTATTTCTTCTCTGCACTTGACAGAATATTCACCACTTCTTAACTGTACCCTCTCAGATTCATGAATAAGTGCAAAATTTGTATTTGCCAGTGGATATAAGTATTCACTGATTTATTAGGGACAGCATTCATTAAGTTTGCACAATTGACACTCGATGGGATTAATAAGAGTCAGAACTGGTGGCAGAATTTCACTCCTCTCTCAAAATATGTGAAGTAAAATATGCACAGTTTTGTGGTAGGAAAGGAGCAGGCATTTTTAACATGGGCTAGTAGACTCTCTCACTGGCTCCCAACCTTTCCAGAATACTGTTCCCCTTTCAGGAGTCTGATTTGTCTTCCATACCCCAAGTTTCACCTGACTGAAAAACTACATGCTTACAAAATCAGACATAAAAGTGTCACAGCACACTACTACTGAACAATTGCTTACTTTCTCATTTTTACCATACAATTATAAAATATATCAATTAGAATATAAATACTGAACCTACAATATATAGACCAGTATAAACAAGTCACTGTCTGTATGAAATTTTAGTCTGTACTGACTTCGCTAGTGCTTTTCATGTAGCCTGTTGGAAAACTAGGCAAATATCTAGATGAGTTGATGTATCCCCTGGAAGACCTCTGCGTACCCCCATGAGTACATGTACCCGCTATTGAGAACCCCTGGACTATCTAACATAGGGGGCATCATGGCTAAACCAAGAGTCACAAGGAGCATCAGCTAGCTCCCTTCTTCTAGGTCTGCATAGTCCTCCTCCTCCTCCTGTCAGGCACCTTCCCATTGGTCAAAAACTGCTGCCAGAATGTCCACCAGCATCTCAGGGATGCGCTAACTCACAGGTGTCAAACACAAGGCCCGCGGGCCGAATCTGGCCTGCCGGCTTGTGTCATCTGGCCCGCGGGACGAATCTGGCCCGCCAGCTTGTGTTACCTGTGCCGGTAGTGTTTTCTGAGCCGAGCTCAGGGTACCGTGAGACGTCTTCTTAAAAGGGAAACGGCCGTCGGAGTCTCTCTACTTAAAAGGGAAACGTCCGTCGGAGTCTCGCATTCTGCCGCCGAATGTGACCCTGCAGGGAGATTTCATGGTGGAGAGCGGAGTCTGCGACCCCCTGCGAGTGCCTGTCCTCATTCCTACTCTCCTACTCTGCCGCCGAATTTCACACTGCGTGTAGATTTTTCAGCGGAGAATAGTCTATGAAAAGTAGAGCAGAGTATGGCATGCATGGCCCCCCTGAAATGTATGTAATTTAAATGTGGCCCACCACAGGAATTGAGTTTGACACCCCTGCTCTAACTGTTTGCTAAAACAGAAACAAAAGAGCAAGCAAGAGCAGCTCGTCAAATGGTGACTCCTCTATGTTGCTCTCCAGTTGCCGGGAGCGCACAGGTCCAAAAGACTGCTGCTTAGCAGGATCTGTTGAGAACTTGGCAGACTGCCACAGCTTCCCTTATTATGTGAGGTAGACAGTCAAGTTTTCTCCACAGTGGACCATGAACCAGGGGCTAGAGCACCTACAGATGGGGAGGGCCCGGGTCCAGAAATTCTAAACCTAGGGTCAATATGCAATGTAGATTCCCTCAAGTCACACTAGCCCTGCGCTTATATTGCAGCCTACTTTTAGTCCTTAGGCAGGTCGGTTTTAAGGAGTTTTGTTAAGCCCTACCTACTTGCTTCTTCCATTCCACCTGAACAATAAGTAATAAAAAGGTGTAACTGAGCTCAACAAAATTTAAACAACTGCCAAAACCCAAGCTAAACCTATACAAATTACATATTAAATCATTGGTGTGTATGTTATTCTTCATGCAAACTTCAGATTGACGCCATCAGTTTGGATGGCTCCTGTCACCAACAACAGGACAAGTGTGATGGGGTGACTACACCACAATTTGCAGGGTTGACTGCAGGTCAGATGGGCCAATTAACCTATTAGGCAGCTGATTAAGGAGGCTTGGTGAGCCTATAAAGCCTACAAGTGGAAAGCAGAAGGGGCTGCTGGGAAAAGGCAGATGCTCCCAGGAGAAAGGGAGGAGTGAGTAGAGACTGCAGGCAACAGTCACTCCTTAGGAAGGAGGCGGCGGCTTTGGGAACTGGTAGACCCAGGAAGAGAAGAGGAACCAGCAGTAGGAAGAAGCCCAGGGATTGAGCAGTGAGGCCAGAGAGAGAAGGCCCAGACTGCTGAGCAGAGAGTCCGTGGGCTGGAAACCAGAGGGGGAGCCCGGGTTTCCCTACCAGCCACTGGGCAGTGACACCAAATCAATGAGCAGGAGGACTGTGCCTAGGACTATTGAGGAGTTAAATCTCTCCCAAAGGCAGGGGGAACACAGACAGTGACACAGCCAGAGGGCCGAGCCACGAAGAGGACACTGACTCCTGAAGCTGTGAGAGGGGCTGCAAGCAGCCAGCAGAGAGTGAGGGTGTGCAAACCGCAGACAAGAGGCGTTGGCCTTGAGCTAATCCCCAGAGTATGAAGAGGTGGTGACAGTCCAGCAGTGAGTGGTGCACCCTCTGACAAAGGGCTCTAGTGAAAATTCCAGCTCCAAGCATAGGAGGGAGTAAAATGCAACTTCTATCATCTTACTGAAAATATGGCTTCTACATGAACTGATACAAAAAGGCAAGGTGGATTGATTTAAATCACAAAATTAAGTCATAATTTAAATCAGCAAGCAGGAAATCTTGATTTAGATAATCAACTTCAATCTTGTTTTGCATTTGTACTTTTATGGTTATTTTCCTAATGAAAATTTGATTCTTATTGGTAACTACTCATGTTGATTTGCAACTAAGCATAGCCTTTGTGTTAAATTGATACTTGTTTTTGCTAATCAGGAGGATACACTATATCTATACACATTTAGCTAAACAATTATATAGCTTAACATACATACTTTTGTTCATATTCTTAATTTTACATTTTGTATCATGTTAGAAAATGGTGAATGACGCATTTCTTATTTACTAGCTGATTAATTTTACTTGTGATTTGTGTCAAGTTGCATTTAGGTGGAAACTGGAATCCAATTAAAAAGGCACAAATCCCAACATTTTAAAATTGTTTTAATAATCTATAAAATGACCTTAAGTGTACTGGATATTTAAGAAAATAAGCTTATCAGAACATGTTTTGCATTTAAAACTAATTAATTTATTAAACAAAGGAAGCGTTATCTGTAATGAGTGAACCAAAGTGATTGTTTCTAGGAAGAGGCAGTGGGGAAGGGGAAGGGGAGGGGGGAAGCAGGAGCCTGGCTTGCAGCATCCCCTCGGCAGCTGCAACTGCAACTGGGGCTCCCTCATTACGCAGGCCTGATCCCCCTGATGAACTCTGCTCCACCCCCACGGCCCCACCCCACTGAATCCCAACCAGCTGTATCCAGACTCCCATCCACCAAGCCTTACTCCCTCCCGCACCTGGACCCCCCCTGCTGAGCCCCAGCCACCTTCACCTGGACCAACCCTACCAAGTCCCCCTGCACCCAGAACCAACCAACGAGCCCCTGTGCATCCAGATCCCCCACTGAGCTGCCCACACCCAAATTGCTCCACACAGTACTCTTTCATACCACACCTGGATACTTCCATACTTGGATCCTGCTGGGCTGAGCTTGCCTGCCCACACCTGGTTTCGGCTGGCGCAGAGGGAGGGGGCCCGGGGTGTTTCTCGGGCAGGTCTGGCCCTTGCACTGTGTCAAGATCCTGTGCAACCTTACCTCCGAGTCCCTAACTGGAGAGGGGAAAAGGGGCTTCAGCCTGTGCTCGCCACCACTATGTTGGAGCCGCCACATTTATTTATTTACAAATAAATTTTGCAGAATTTTTTTATTCTTTTTGGCACAGAATTCCCTCAGGAGTAATCTCAAATGCCACTACATATGGCTTCTTTTTAGTCTCAACAACTGGAATGAATAGGTCACAGAGGAATGAATGAATGAATGAATGAACAAACAAATGAACAAGGAATGAATAGGTCAGACAGACAACTGTCCTGCCCTGCCCTGTTCCCCACCCCTCCCTTTAAGGCTTGTCTACGTGAGAAAGTTTCACCAGTTATTCCAGCATCTAGTAAAATCACTACAGTTCTACCAGTAGAACTCCCCATGTACATATTCTTGCTCATCTTAGGCCAGGTCTGCACTACAGACTTACACTGGTATCACTCCATCACTCAGGGGTGTGAAAAATCCACACCCTGGGCGACAGGTATACCCACCTAACTCCCCGTGAAGACAGCGCTATGTCAGCAGGAGAGCTTATCCCATCACATAGCTACCGCCTCTCTTGGAGGTGGATTAACTATGTTGACAAGAGAAATTCTCCCGTTGATGTTGGGGCATCTTCACTTAAGTGCTATAGCGGCACAGCTGCGCTGATGCAGCATTTTAAGTGTAGATGTGCCCTTAGTGTAAACCATTTCCAAAGCAACAAACAACTAGAAAAAGGCAATCATACCAGAGTAAGAATGTCTACACAGAGAGTTATGCTGATCTTACTACAACAGTTTGAATTTACATCTTATCTTGTACCAGTATAAAACTCTCCCTTGTGAACTAGCCTGTAAAGATGGTCCTTTTGGAGCCGTGTTGAGGCATATTCATAGGACAGTATAGTGGAAGCTTGAGGTGCAGCTGCCCATTCAGTATCTGCTCCGTGGGAGAAGAGATGATTCAGTCCCCAGTGATGTTTAACTGGTTCCTTTATATCCAGCTTGAAGTCACACAAATACGCTTTCAAATAAAAAATTATATTTAAAAGTGATAATTTTATTTTAGGAGGTAACAAAGTAGCTGGCAGTTGCCAAGGCCGCAAACAAAATGAAAGAATTAGCAGCTGAGAAAAACCATAAAAGTAGAGCAAAGGGAAAGAAACATTTTACTTGAAACTACTTATTAAAACAAGCAGCACATGAGACTGATGCAACAATGCACCATGTAATTATAACGATACAGACGCAAGCTGGCAAGACAGTTCCAAGCTCTGAAAAGTGGAGGCACTACAAATTCTCCAGATAACTTCCCGTACACACCAGTCAGATCAGAGTGTGAGGCCTGGCCTATACTTATGTGTCTGTGGGAGTGGGAGGGGATCAGCAACAACTCACCCCTAAACATCCCTATGCCAGCAAAAGCATTAATGCAGACACAGTTATACCAGTAAAAAAGGTCTTTTGCTGGTATAAGCTGTGTCCCCACTGGAAGGGCATATCCATATGCTATACCATCAAACCCTTTCTAGTGTAGACAAGGCCTTAATGAGCACAGCTGGTTGGAATTTCGCAATTAAATAATTTTTCCCATCAGAAAACACCGATTTGTTGAAACCAAAACTTTTCACAGGAATATACCAGTTTGGGAAATGGTTTTCTCGGGTTCAGGACAGAATTGTGACCCATGGATACATGCACACTAAGCAGCCAATAGCACACTGGTTCAAGTCCCTGCTTTGGGACTTGAAACTGAGTCTGCCACATGCATGTCTGAATAGCTGGGCAATTGGTTATTCTGAGGGGTGTGTGGCTGACTGGCTACATCTCTGTTTTCATCAAGTCTTTCGTCTGATGAGGAATTAGATATTTTGAAGTCTTGAAAGTTTTCAGAGGATGGGAAAGCCCAGCTCAATTAGTGACTCAGCTACTCTGTGTAGGGGTCAGCTGTGAAAAAGGGCAAGAAAAAATTAATCTACAAGGACTGTTCAATAGTATGCGGGGCAAGAGCAGGGAATTATAATTGTTGTACAATGCCAACATTGTGAGAGGCACTTTAGAGATCTATGCATAAATCTCTGCCTTGCACAGTCTAAACAGACAACGTACGAGGAGGAGAGCAGTGACAAACAAAGCCATTCAAGTGGTAAATTAACATTTGTACCATGGTAGGAGTCCCATTGTGGTAGGTAATATACACACAATGGAAAGACGGTTTCTGCCCCAAAAAGCTTACAATTTTAAGTTAAGATGAGACATCATAGTGGACACAACAGACAGATAGCATAAGGCAATCAGATAATTATGACTGGTATAAGTGGTCACAGTACAAAAATTGTTTTGCCATTGTAGAATGTTTTGTAGGCATGGCAACAGATTATTTAGCATGCATCTTTTTAATTCCAATAGTTTTACATTAGCTAGTATCTATGCCAGGGTATGCAGAAGAAGAGGTTATTTACCATCTACTGTAACTAGAGTTCAAGATGTTTTGTACCTATCGGTGTGCCGCATCAGGATGCATGCGCTCTAGTGTTCTCTTCATCAGAGATTTTTGTCAGCAGTGTCTGTGCCCTACACCTCTACATGCTGGGGTAAAAGATCATATAGGAAGGGGCGGACCTGCCACTTCTCCAGTTCCTTCTCAACCATGAAGTCCAGAAAGAATGTCTCCAAAGAAGAGGGGAAGGAGGGTGGGTAGTGGAGAACCCATAGGACAAACCATCTTGAACTCCAGTTACTATACAACTAACCTCTCCTTCAAGATATTGTCCTATGGGTTCTCCATGTCAGGAGATTCCCAAACCGTACCTCAACTACAGAGGAGGGTGCTGAGGAATTGGATTCATTGCAGACTGTAGACCAGCCGCATCAAAGGCCCGCATCAGCTGTAGAAGCAGCCACAAGGGCATCATGTTGGTAAAATGTGTGTATCTACAGCAACTGGTGGCCTTGCAAATGTCCGAGATGGATATTTTCTTCAGTTAGGTCATAGAAGTAGACTAAGCCCTGTGGAATGGGCCATCACCCTAGGGGCAGGATGCACTCCTGAGCCTTTGTAACAGGTCAAGATACATCCCAAACAAAGCTATTTTGACAGTCTTTGGGTAGAAATTGAGTGCCCTTTCATTCTTTCTGTGAGGGAAATAAAGAGTGTGGGAGAAGCCCTGAAAGACTTAGTCCTATTGAGATAAATGACAAAGTGTCTTTTTACAGCCAGTGTGGGAAGACTGACTTCCTCTCTCAAGGAGTGAGGCATGGGGTAAAAAAAAAACAAAACACTAGTAGATGATTGTCCTGATAAATGGAAAATTGTGATGAAAATTTAGATAGAAAGGATGGGACATAATGTCACCTTATCGTGATAGAACACCATGTTTAGTGGATCAGCCATAAGAGCTCCTAGTTCCTGTACTCTTCTAGCCAAGCTGATGACTATGAGGAACGAGATCTTAAAAGACAAATGAAAAAGGAACAGTTCCCTACTGGTTTAAATAGGGTTTTCCCAGGGCACTGAGGACTAAGTTGAGGTCCCACAATGGAGCAAGCTCTTTGACAGAAGGAAAAAGATTAAACAGACCTTAATGAATCTTGCAGGGGTTGGATCAGTGAAGGCTGAAAACCCTTTGATTGGGGGAGGGGGAGTAAAAGGCTGTGATGGCAATCAGATGAACCTTAACTGAGCTCAGCCATAACCCATGCAGTTTTTAAATTTAGCAGGTAATCAAGAGTGTGTGTGAAGAGAGGCTCAAGAGGAGGTATGGCTCACTAGGCACACCACACGGACACATTTCCACTTCTGCAATTAAGTAGTTCTTATGGTGGGTTTTTTTACTATTCAGCAATACTGCTTGAACCACCAGAGAGTAATCCTGTTCTATGCCAGAGAGGATCAAAGCCTTAAGGTGGAGCAACAAGAGTCTGGGATAGGTCATGGTGCCAGACTCCTGGGTCAGAAGATCCATCGTGGGATGAAGGAAAGAGGCAGTTGAAGAGACAGATAGGCATGGTTCCCAGATCTTCTCTATCTTGGCCATTATGGCTGTTTCAATTTGTTCAATACTTTGAGAAGCAGCAGCACTGGTGGATGAAGGAGGCTACGTGCACAGCAGGATGCAAGGCCACGGGGTGAAGGAGAGCATCTCCTAATGAGGAGAAACTGTGCCCTCTCTTTGAACAAAAGCCTCAGAACAGAGGCAAATTTGCTAATACACTATGTTGTTCAGCTCCCGCTTGTTGTCGTGATGAAAATGCCTGCTTAGGGAGTCTATCATCAGCATTCCATAGCCCTGGTAGCTAACTATTAAGATCTCTGTGTCGTGGGATATGTACCAATTCCCTAATTTTATGTACTTCGCACAAAAGGACTGGGTTCTTGGCAATTTATATAATACATGATAGCCCTGTTGTCCAGCATTACGCTGACCAATTGGCTCTTGATGTTGCATAGGAAGTGATGGACAAGCACATTGGATTGCTCTGAGTTTAAGAATGGGGAGATGTTCCCTGGGGGGTCCATTTGCCTTGGGCTGTGAAGACCTGGAAACGGGCACCCCAGTCTAGCAAGGAAGCATCTACCATGATGACCTTTGTGGAGAGAAGATGTGAGAATGGACTTGAGCACAGATCTTTAGCGGATCCTTCCACCAGCTGAGGGAATTGAGGTCTCTGAGGTATTGACCCCCACTTGAACAGTTTGTTTGTTGAGTGTGTAGACAGACTTGAGCCAGGCTTGAAGACATCAGAAATGTAGTCTTGTTAGTGATATTACAAACGTACAGGCTGCCACGTGGCCCACGAATTGAAAAAACACCCTTGCTGTGGTTTCTGGTCTCTGTTGTAGCATGGAAATGAAGCTGGACATTGTAGCAAACTTGTCCATGGGCAAGTATGTTTTGGCTGTTGTGGAGTTTAGCGTGGCTCCGATGAAGTTTATGGGTTGAGCAGATGTGAATATAGACTTTTCTGTGTTAAGGAGGAAGCCCAACTAGTGGAGGAGACATAGGGCCTTGACAGCTGCTGAGTGCATCTCAAGAAAGGAGCAAGTCTTTAGGAGCCAGTCATTCAAGTAAGGAAAGATTATTATTCCTACCTGACAAAGATGTGCTATGATGCCTGAGTGGAGCTTTGTAAACACCATTGGGGCAGTTGAAAGGCTTAAGGATAGGAAACAGTATTGCTAATGGTCCTTGCACATGACAAATCATAGGAAACACCTGTAGGAAGGATGTGTAGCCATATGGAGGTATGCATTCTGGAGGTCAAGGGAGACGAACCAAGAGGTAATTATCGATGCCGGGTTTACCATTCTGACCTGCTAAGAGAGGGCAAAAGTGTACCAAGTCCGAGGTCCTGAATCAGTCTCCACCCTCCCCTTTTCCTGGAAACCAGGAAACACTGAGGGTAGAACCTTTTTCCTGACAAAGTCCAGTGGAATGGGTTTGATCACCCATAGGGGTAGGAGGGATTGTACTTCCTGTCTGAGACCCTCATGAGAAAGGTCCTGAAAAGAAACAGGGAAAGAGGATGGGAGTGAGGTGAAGCTGAACTGAATGGAACAGCCAATCAAAACCACTTCTAGTATCCATTTGTCTGGGGTGATGAGCTCCCAGGAAAGTAGAAAAGTCCCCACAGGGGTAATGGAGGGTGAGTTGGTGCAGCATATGATCCAGACAGGTGGCAATTTGTGACCCAAGACCAGTGGGTCAAAATGGATATTTAGAAGTTGCCAAGTGCAATATCAATGTGGAATACCGCCCTTTCTTAGGAAATCTGGGCCTCTTTCTGGGAGGTTGTCAGTCTCCTGGAGGTTTGATAGTGAACTGGGTATGTCCATTGAACTGTCTGCGACCTGCTGTATTTTCTTTTTATTGCACATGTGTAGATGCAAAGGGAGTCTTTGTGTGAGTGGAGAGACCCAACCATGGAATCATTAAAGAACTTAGGCCCTTCAAAGGGAAGGTCCTCCCTGAGTGTTTTGTACTTCCCAGGGAAGGCAGGATGATTGCAGCTATGACACATGACTATGGCAGATGCCATGGAGTGCAAAGCTGCATCAGATGTATTGAGTGAGGCCTGAGTGAGCCTTAGTGATCACCTAGCCTTCTGTGAAGAGAGCTTGAAACTGCTCCCTCTTGTATTGTGGCAGATATTCAATAAAATGAGACAATTTATAGTCATTTGTAAAGTCACATTTTGCCATTAAGACCTGATAGTTGGCAACTCTTGTAGAGCAGCTGAGGAATAATTTCTGCAGCCGAGAAGATCCAAGTGCTTAAGCTCCATGTCAGAAGGGGTTGTTCTAGATTGATTCCATCTGTTTCTTTTGCTGACACCACCAACCACAATAGAGTTAGGAGCTGGGTGGGAGAAAAGATACTCCAAACTCTTGGCAGGAATATAGTTCTTTTTATCAGCCCACTTATAAGTGGGTGGTATGGTCAGTGGTGTTTGCCACACCATACAGGCTGGTGATGACAAATTGACATTGATGAGCAAAGGAATCTTGCCCTGGGAAGAAGAATGTAAGATGCCCACTAGGGAATGTTGAGGGTCTTGTACCTGCTCCAGTGGGATCTGTAAGGCCTCTGCAATCCTTTTCATGAGGTCCTGAAAGACCTTGCAGTCATCCACACTGGATGGGAAAGGGGGCAGAGGGGAGATAACAGCTTCATCGGCTGAGGAAAAAAAATGTGAGAAAGTGATGTCTACTCCTCAATAGCTAACTCCTGCTCTTCTGTCTTTTTGGAAACATTGGACCCCCTACAGTAAACAGTTCTATAGAGTGCCCTGGTGCAGGAAGTCCCACTTAGAAGAGCTACCACCAGCACCTCTGTATCCTCTTCCTGTTTACTGGAGGGGGTCATAGGGTTCCAAAAAGACAATTATGGTGGAACATAAAGCAGTCAGACCCATGAGGTGCCCTTGCCAGGGTTGTCAGATCAGTCCTCCTCCTCAGGATGCACCTCAAAGGAGAGTGGAAGGAGAAGATGATGGCATCATGGACAGACATCTCAGTCTGAGAAAGCATCCTTGTCCAGCAGAGGAGTAACAGATTTTGGTATCGGGGTCACGTTGGTACCAGAGACTGGGGAGGGACCAGCAATTGCACCGATACTGATGGCTGCCTCTTTGTGGAAGAGTGCATTAACACCTGAGCATATGTCAGTATTGGCAGGAAATTCCTCTTGGTATCCCTCAGCAGAGGGGATTTGGGCTGTTCCAAGGTGCTCATGAGAGGGGAACATGGATGATACTGGAAAACTTGGTACTCTTTCTTGGGAGTCATCACATTGAGAGATACTGGGACAGTACTGAAGGATAGTTCATGAGCTCTTTACCATGGCCCAAGGAAGATCTGGACCACCTTGTACACTGGAGTAATAGTAATAGGATGAAATATAATAGTGAAAAGTGCAAGGTCATGCACTTAGGGATTAATAATAAGAATTTTAGATATACGTTGGGGACGCATCAGTTGGAAACGTCAGAGGAGGAGAAGGACCTTGGGGTATTGGTTGATAGCAGGATGACTATGAGCCGCCAATGTGATATGGCTGTTAAAAAAGCAAATGCGGTTTTAGGATGCATCAGGCGAGGTATTTCCAGCAAGGAAAAGGAGGTGTTAGTGCCGTTATATACGGCGCTGGTGAGACCCCACCTGGAATATTGTGTGCAGTTCTGGTGTCCCATGTTTAAGAAGGATGAATTCAAACTGGAACAGGTTCAGAGACGGGCTACTAGGATGATCCGAGGAATGGAAAATCTGCCTTATGAAAGGAGACTCAAAGAGCTTGGCTTGTTTAGCCTGGCCAAAAGAAGGCTCCGGGGGGATATGCTTGCTCTATATAAATATATCAGGGGGATTAACGTTAGGGAGGGAGAGGAATTGTTTAAGTTTAGTACTAATATAGGCACGAGGACGAATGGGTACAAATTGGATATTAGGAAATTTAGACTAGAAATTAGACGAAGGTTTCTAACCATTAGGGGAGTGAAGTTCTGGAATAGCCTTCCGAGGGAAGTAGTGGGGGCAAATGACTTATCTGGCTTTAAGACTAAGCTTGATAAGTATATGGAGGGGATGTTATGATGGGATAGTTTAATTTGAGCAATTGATTTTGGATTATCGGCAGATAAGTCTGCTCAATGGTCTGTGGGAATGCTGGATGGGATGGGAACTGAGTTACTGCAGAGAAATCTTCTTTGGGTGCTGGCTGGTGAGTCTTGCCCACATGCTCAGGGTTTAGCTGATCGCCATATTTGGGGTCGGGAAGGAATTTTCCTCCGGGGCGGATTGGCAGAGGCCCCGGAGGTTTTTCGCCTTCCTCTGCAGCGTAGGGCATGGGTCGCTTGCTGGTGGATTCCCTGCAGCTTGAGGTCTTCAAATCTCATTTTTGAGGATTTCAATAACTCAGTCATGGGTTCGGGGTTGTTATAAATGTGTATGGGTAGGGTTTTGTGGCCTGCCTTGTGTGGGAGGTCAGACTAGATGATCATATTGGTCCCTTCTGACCTATGAGTCTATATACAACTGTACCAAGGACGATGACTTTAAGTCGTTGGTCTTCAACGAGACCTTTCATTTCAAAGGCTCCAATTCTGGTACTGCTACTGGTACCATGTGAGATTGCTTACCAAGAGGCTTCTTGGTACACAGCATGCTGGAGATCTTTAGGGGTACAAGGATCTCAGAACTGGAGATGGCAGAAGCCTCAGCACTACTCTTTCCAGGACACACACGTTCTCCTTGTTTCCTGGATGAGAGGTTGATTTTCCCCATCTCTTAGTCTCTCTCCCAAGAAATGGGATCTTTTCTTTTTAAATAGCCTCAAAGACTGAGGGTACATTTAGACAACAATTGAACACTTGCAGCGGGCCCAGGTCAGCTGACTTGGGCTCAGGGGCTTGGGCTGGGGGACTGTCAAATTGCTGGGCAGACATTCGGGCTCGGGTTCCAGCCTGAGCCCCGGAACCCTGTGATGGGAGAGGGTCCCAGAGCCCAGGCTACAGCCTGAGCCCCAACATCTGCACAGCAATTTTCAGACCCGCAGCCAAATCTTGTGAGCCTGAGTCAGCTGAACTGGGAAAGCCACAGCTATACCATGGGTCTTTTATTCCAGGGTAGATGAACCCTGAAAGACTCCTGAGTCTTTGCTTACTGGAACCAAGGCACCAGAGCATGCTGAGCAGTTGAGACCAATATATTTTTTGGAGGGGGGAGCGGGATGTTTTGACTTTACAGATCAGGTGTCAAGTAACACTCCATAAGAAGCAGTTTCAGTTTATCCTCCCTCAGCTTTCTGGATCTGCTTTTGAAACTGGAGCAGCCTTCACATTTGGAAAGGACATGTGACTGTCCAAGGCAGCTGGGAGGCCAGTTGCTGAGGGGGAGAAGGAACTGTGGCAGGATTTGAAGCCTAGGGTCTTTGACATAACCCACATGGAAAGGCATGGATAGAGGGGCTGAGTGGAACGGAGGGGCTGACTGGGGAAAAAGGAGGAGGAAAACCACCCAAAACAAAAGCTAAAGTAAACAATAAAAATGAAACAAAACAAAAAATGAATATAAACAAAGAAAAAAGTCAACAAGAGGGGACAGCTAACTAGCAGACACCATGATGCTCCAACTCAAGCCACAGACAGTTAAGAATGAACTGAAGCAGTGGCAGGTCTGCCCCTTCTTATAAACCCTGGCACCAGAGAACATGATATTCAGGGCATGGGCACAGACCTGTGGATACTGGTAAAAAAACCCTCCAATCTAGAGTGCTCAGGTGCACACATATCCAGAGGTGGAACACCCATAGGGACAGTAACTTGAAGGAGAATAGGAGCTATAGGCATGTTTACAGAAGAGACTTGAAAGTCTAGGATGGATACATGTCAGAATGGTCTGGGTAGGGGGCCCAATATATGTGGCAACACCACAGAAGCCCAGAAATGGGAGGAGAGGAGGGAAAAAGTCCCAAAAGGGGAGGATAGATATGCAACTTAGATATGGAGGGCAACATACAGAGCCAATATGATGAGATGGTCCCAGTTTTGAAAGAAATCAGCTAGTAATAGTGAACTGTGTGGCAATATTGATTCCAATGCACTATGAGAGAGAGGGATACTTCATTCAATCCCTATTAGCATAGACCCAGTATTAAAGGCGTTTCCATAACTCTTTGCTAAGTCTTGAAAAGAAAAATTATAGCAATTAAGATGTAATAAATGTTTTATTTTAACAAAATCTGAATTTGTCACTAACTTCCGAAGAACTTCAGAGGATTGAGCTTCAGATGCCATAGTTTCTCTGGAAAAAAAAAAAGAGAACGCAACATGTTATTCTAAACCCCCTAGGTTCCCACCCATTGTACTTGCAATGTCATTGGCTCTGGAAAGGAACCCTATGAAGTCTGTAGCTCAAATTTCTCAGGATCTTAGGGAGGTCACTTTGTTAAAATACTGCACTAATTACATTACTGAACAGTAGACACACACAACACTCCTCTTTTATAACCTTATAAAGAAGATTTGAACTGCAGCAGAACTTTATAGTTCACCTTAAAAAGAAAACAGACTGGGTCTTTCCATCCACACCCCTGGGAGACCAGGGTCTGGAAATAACCCTGGGTTACTTGAGGGGTTGGTACTGTTAGATAGTCTCTTTTTTGTCTCTGTACAGCGCAAAGCCAATTAAGGCCAATATTCCAACATGGGCTCTTATAAGCTACCGTTATACAAATATTTATGACTACTATTAAATTGGAAACATCACAAATTGGTGTTAGCACCCTTTATGACTGGCAGAAATTTTAACAAGACTGCATTTATATAGTAATCTACCTGAGACACTCAAAGCATTTTACAAGTGTGTAATCCAGGTCCAGAAATCTTCACAAAAGTTGCAAGAAAGCAAACCTTGTTATCACAGCTTAGTCTGCTAAACTGATCCCCATTAGCTATGGCTATATTCTCCCTCTTCCAGGGTACCATGAAGTCAGTCTCCTCCTCCAAATCCCCCCTTAAAGTTCACTTTTCACTAGCTTTTCACCATTAATCTTCACTTCATTATCATCAGCTCCCAGCTCCCTACCATGCAATTAAAATAATAAACTAAAAGAAATACACGAAAAGGAAGCTTTTTCCAAGAGTAGAATTATTTCACTCTTTTCCACCCACATTCCCACCTGTCATGGTCTATCGTCATCTGCCACCTTAATGCGACAAACAACAACGAAAGGAAAATGTCCTTTTTATCTTTTTTATTGGATCAACCTCTCGGTGAAAGAGATAAGCTTTCATACTTACACAGAAGTTAGTCAATAAAAGACATTATCTGACCGTCCTTGTCTCTCTAATATCCCGGGTCCAACACAGTTCTGCAAATAACTGTCTCTGCAAAGCACCAAACAAGTCACACACACACACACCTGGTTCCCCAGAGCTCTGCTGGTACTCTACAGATACTGACTGCTGACCCTGTTGTTTTCTAAGACAAAATCCAAACCTGAAAATTATCATTCAGACTGTTTTTTGTAAGCAGGCGCTGTGAAATGCTGCCCCCAGGAAGCTCTGCAAAGCTTCGTCCAGCACTGGAAGCCCGTCCAAAAGAGTATATTCATCTTCCAAATCTCAAAGATCAACTACCTGCTGCTCAGCAGTAGTAGCTGGTCTAAGAACAACAACTTTGCCTGGGATGCAGTTTGGTAGCTACAAATGCCATTTCAGGTCTTATCAACAGGCAGAGCAGGTGAAGGAAATAAGGTCATAAAAAGATATACAGCGTAACCCTGTTTATTCAAACCCTATTATCCAAACCTCTGCATTATCCAAACCCCTTTCTGCTCCCCATGCATCTCGTTCTGGGCGACAAGGATCTGGATAATAAAGCAGAGACCTCCACTAAGACAGCGAGGAGGAGAAGGAACAGCAGCATCCCTGGGCCATGGAGGAGGCCACCCTGCTGCTGAATGGCTCCAGCCCCACAGTCTGGAGTGTGAGCAGGCCAGTGACAGCGGACCTGCAGCGGGCTCCCTGCACTGCCAGAGGGCTGGTGGCACCTTGATCCCTGTGGGCGCAAGGGGCAGGGAAGGCCAGGTCTTGGCAGGACAGAGAAGAATCCTGACCAGGCATTTTTGCTTTGCCCTGCACTTTGCATCTGCAGGGATTGGGTGCCGTTGGCTCTGCAGCAGCACAGGGAACGCTCTGCAGCCCCACTGTCACAGGAGCGAGCAATCAGGGCAGAGCAAAGGACTGGGAGGACGAAGACAAGCCCCCAACAGTGGGGGAGCACACCCCACTGCTGTATGGTGCCTGCCCTCTTGACTATCTGAACTCCCAATGATTCAAATAAAATCCATGTCCCCCATACTATTTGGATAATGGGGAATATACGGTAGGTGTCACCTAGCCCATCTCCTTGGTGATACATTTTCTAGTGATTTAGTCTTCTGTATTTAGATGCTTAAACCAGTTGGTGTCTCTACCACTTCCCTTGAGATACTTAATCCACAATGCAATAACTCTCACAGGGGGTTATTTGCTGGTACAAAGGGAAAAAAATCTGAGCTTTATTTCATCCCATTACTTTTAGAATCCCCGCTGATTCTCTCCAAACAAGTCCTCTCCTTCCTTGGTGTTGACATCTTATACTGACAGTTATCTTCCATTTTAGTCATCATCTAGCCAATATTCACATTTAACTTGTTTAGTGTTCCCTTGCAAGTCAGCTCCTAGTGCTTCCTAATTTGTTCTTTTCTGAGCTTCCTCCAAATAGCTGTATCTCTGTCTGGTATGCAAGTGCCCACATTTTATGTGAGCTCTCAGAGCCATACTGAGAGGGATTACCATCATATTGCTGCGTGACATGATGCTCATGTAACACCTTTAAAAAAATGTTCATACTTTAAAGTAAAATTCTGAAGCAGCTTTATTCCATCTATACACAACCATCCCCCTCTTCTTCCTCCAAGTCTTTTGTTTTTTAATTAACACTATGAATGAAGCAACCCCAATCCACAATTTGGAATCATCCCAGTCTATCAAGGTGATAACTCAAAGCCATCAAATCTATCTTGTGAACAGCATTACAGTTAGATATGCAGATTGCATTGCTGTGTTCAGGCCACAAACAACTAGAAACTGCAAAGACAACACCTATCCCCAGATGTTGAAACCAGGATTTTGGTTGCTAAGCAACAAGATATTGCACTTAAACTTCCCCCATACTCTACAGAAGCTGTGCACAGTATCAGCCCACCAGAGCCTCATAACTGAACTTCTAAAAAATATTACCCTGCAACCAGCCAGCTGCTGATGAGAGGCCCCAACAAAAGGTCCCTTCCTGGGGCTCCGAGGCTTCATTGGAGGCCAAATGATGGCTCTTCTCTGGTGCCAGTGATGCAGACTGCACCCCAGACGACCTGTACGACAGCAGACCTGACCCCATGGGAAACCCCGAAGGCGCCCAATATGGCCATTGGGGTGGCCACTGCCCCAAGGCCATCCCAGGGCTGTCTGACCCAAGGGGTGCTCTAGCATCTTTTGCTGGAGGCAGAGACTCGCCCGGTGGCCGTCCTCTTGAGAGGACGCTGACTCACTGTCAGATGATCGCAGTGAGGCTACATCAGAGGTCCTGTCACCTGGTGTTGAGTGGATGGGGAGTGATGACTCGATCCGTGGGTGCTCTAGAGATCAACCTCTTGGTGTCGTCGAATGGGAGGACGACAAGCCCTGGTGCCACAACTAGTGCTGCCATGGGGAATCATGCTCCGAATTTGAACTGGAGCACCCAGAACAGCACCTGGGCACCGATGGCACCAAGGGGGAAGCGGTGTTGTAAGTCAACTCTGCTTCCAGTGACCGGGTTCTACGTCATGCCAGTGCAGGCAAATTCCTCAGTGCTGGGGGAAGGGGGAGGGCGGGAGTGGTGCCAGTTCCCCTCTGGGGAGCAACCTCTTGCAGGCAACCCAGACAGGCACCACCTCCTGGAGTGAGCTTTGCCTGGTGCCAGGAACCGCGATCAGTGCCGACAGGGTGATCTCCCTCCATGCCCCACCAATGCGGGGTGCTTTGGTGATTGTGACCCAGAGCGCCTTCTCAGAGAATGGCGCCATGTCGACTCCTTCACTCGGGGCAACCGGACTGTTGGAGATGGTCTACCAGGCTCCAGGGATCGTCTAAGCCAGGGAGTCCTAATGTGGGCTTCCCCTGTGACACCGGCATCCTATCTGTGGGTGGGTCCAGAGGCCAGGGCGGAGGCAAGGCCATCAAGGTCCATGCCGCGTGGAATGCCTCCAGCATCAGCAAATGCATAGACACACTCCCAGGAGTCAGGGTAACTCTCTGGATGGGGAACAGCTCCAGGGGCAGTGAGCGAGAGTCCCCTGTGCCCAGTGCCCAGTCCCATGCCTGACCCCAGCTTCTTGGACAGTGTGGGGAAGCAGCCTCGCTCCATGCACTTCTTTTGCTATTTCTTTCTCGATGGAGAGGAAGAGGTCTGGTGCAGAGGCGGAGCTGGTGCCAATGGTGCGCTCTGCATCAATGCCACGCACAGTACCAAGGAAAAGCGGGTTGGTTCGAAGGCTGGTCTAAGTGCTGCCTCCATTAATAAGGCTTTCAAGCAGATCTCTCTGTTCTTTTGAGTTCAAGGTATGAAAGCCTTACAGATCTTGCATTTATCTTTGTGATGAGCTTCCCCCAGGCACTTTAGGCAGCTATCATGGGGGTTGCCTAGTGGAAAAGCTTTTCCACAGGAGGCGCACAGTTTGAAGCTCGGTGCTTCACACACTTATAATGGAATCAACATGAGCAAGCACTACAAGAAGAACCAGTAAGGTCTGAAATGACATGCTTTTACTGAAGAGAGGGAAATATTCTGTAACAATGGCCAATATTTGTTTGGAAACAATCATCATTCTCAAACAGTGGCACTTTAGCCTTTAACAGGTCTAGGCTCCTTGTCTACTTTGTTGACAAGCCTCCATGTGAGACCTGCATGGCGCGTGGGTACATATCTCCGTGTTCAACTGCACCTTTACCTTGCATATACGTCCACATTCAGTTGCATTTGCTCCAACACACTGATTCTGGGGCTGCAATTCATGACTAAAAACAGAGAGTTTGGCGTGTCCAAGCACCATTGTGTAACCCACAAAAAGTTATGGCACAAATAAGTGACAGTGAGCATGGTTGATGCCTTAGGTCCTAATTCTGCAAAGACTTACACAAATGCTTAGCAACTACACTTAGCTCCAATTAAGTTAATGAAACAAATCACAATATGTAAAGATAACATGCTTAAGTCTTTACATAGTATTATGTACATTATGTATGTATTATGTTATATAAACTGGCCCAACTGCCCAAAATGATGAGGAACAACTGAAAGTTATATTATTCCCATAGATGGATTAAAACTTTTGTTGGTGGAACCATCCGTCCTTGCATCACTGTTAAGAATTCATGTCAGTGAAATAGCTGTCTCCTTTCCTTAAGTAGCATATATGAAAGGGGGACATTTTAGGAGAAAAAGAACCTACCTAGTTTAATCTTTGGTTAGAAGTAAAGCTGAACCCTATTGTGTATGTTTGCCAAATACTTATCTCACCCTTTTTATCATATTTCTAAGTTGTTCCTGCGCACAAGAATCTCAGTCTTGAAGCAAAATCCACCATGCAGCAAAAGAGCAGAGTACAGCAATTGCTGCAACAGAGGAAAATGTCAATTTCCAGTTAAACATCAATACGTGTGGCATTAAAATCTAATCCTGTGCAAACAAATTAATCAGCAAGAAGAAAGGGAGTGGTTGGGCAGAACTGGCCTTTTAAAAAACCCACAAACCCAGATAATCTTTTCCAATCTCATATTTCCATCTTCCAGTAAATTATCTGTGGCCTTTTCTGGAGTCTTTTGCAATGGTGAAAACTAAAGAAAATGCAAAGGGCAATGTGAAAATGCAGCACTGTATTCCCAGACAAGCAGAAAATACAAACACCACACAAATTAGAGATGAGGCACTCATTAAAAGTCCCAAGGAGGAGAGATATTGTCAGTACCATGCTACAATATGTATCAACTGCACCGTAAATGGCCCTTTCCTCTAATCAAGGCTTTTCAGCCTTCTCACTGGGGAAATACAATTGATCCTTGGATAAACAGATGAAACAACAGCCTGGCCACAAAGGAAATGGAAACCAAAGAATCTAGAAGCACAGACTTTCAGCCAAAAATTACAGAAGTCAATGACTGAGGGAATAATGTTCAATATAATGATTATTTTCTTGTACCTTAATACACAATAGTTTTAAATATAGTAAGAAATAACTGTCACGATCAACTTAGATTTTATTTTAAAAGGGGCTGTTAAGGTTGTGATTTTTTCTAATTTCAGTGAACAATTTTAATTTAACATTCCTTGAAACACTGTTGGAACCCAACAGCTTTGTGCTAGTGCAAAATGTAGGGGTGAAGCGGACTACAACCAGCTTAGTTTCACTGTGAAGAGTAAATAGGTGCAAAGACCATTTGTTTTCTTTAAATGATTTTGAAGTTTGTTGTGACAATTAGAATTTATACTGTACTTGGTTATGAACAGCTAATGGGGCTAAGCAAAGAAGGATAGTTTAATACAGTGGTTTTCAACCTTTTTTAAATTTGCAGATCCCTAAAAAATTGCAAATGGAGGTGCGGACCTCTTTGGAAAATTTAGACATAGTTCGCGGACCCTCAGGGGTTCGCAGACAGGTCAAAAACCACTCATCTAATAGTTAAGTTATCACAAGATTAAGTTAGGAGGCAAATTCTACTCACAGTTCTGCAACAGGTTTCCTGTTTGACCTTGGGTAAATTTAACAAAAATTAATCATTCTGTAAACATGGAAATAATATCTACCTGATGGTTGGGAGGGAGATGGTCAATTTTCTATAGAAGACACTGTAGAAAGGGAAATTATTTAGTAATCAAAGGTCTTAGTAGCATAGATAATTAGTTTTATTTAAATAAGTGTCGTCTTTATACTTAAGCATGAAGTATCTTCTGTTGCACGACAGGTGTAACATTATTTGATAACTAAGTGAAGATTAGAAATAGTAGTTGTTTACACTGCCATAAACTGATATGGGACAATAGCACCAAATTCCCTTTTGTACTCTTACTCCACCCATAATTTACATTCTCCTTTCCACAACCTCATCCTTTGCTTCCCCTTTTTCTTGCTTCAGAGTTGATTAGATATTTCAGAAAGCTGGCTTCCTAATGAGCAAAACTTCTCTAACCACTAAGCTCCTTCCAACAGAAAAATGGGTCATAATTTCAAGTCATAATTTCAAGAAACAAGGGTCCTGAATACCAAACGCAAATGAAATCAGCACCTGATTTATATTTAAAAAATGCCAACTGGTATCTTGTGGTATGATTGTCATCCCACTTTTGGAGCACCTATGCCTATATTCATGAGCAAGATACTCTGTAAGTACATGGTAATGTTGACCTAAATTTGTAGCTAGAACTAAAGTCTATAACATTGCAGGCTATTGCAGATTCCATAGCCACTTCAAGGCTTGTCTACAGACAGAGTTAGTCCAGAATAACTATTCCGGAATTCTCCATGTGTGGACACACTCAGGAGTAGCTACTGCACTTCAAATTCATTCCCTACCTTAATGTGACTTAACTTTCAAATGCACACATACTCTCAAATTTAAAATAGGAATGTAAAAGGTTAACTGTTTAAATGGTAACCAGCTGTTTAAATGTTTTAAGCAGCTGATTACTGTTTAAACTGGGAGGAGGGGAGCCCAGTGCTGAGGACCAGACAAGTTTTTTGACCAGCTCTGTAGCTGGTCAGAAAAAACATTTGTGGAAAGCTTTGCAAAATTTTATTTTTAGTCAAAATTTCTATTTTTTAATCAATTCTAGTAAAAGTGTAGAATGCTATAAGTACAGAATTCCATGTGTTTTTTAATGTGCTATTAAATTCAATTTTACACACTCCCTCTTCCCCATTTAATTTTCAATGGTTTTTTGGCACTTGGGAAGGTGTGGAAGGCAACTTGATTGTGGGATAAGCTGATTGGGGTGTTTCTGTTACAGATCAGTAGTGAAATAGCTATGTGATGGTTTAGAGTGTCATAACTGGGTTTCAAAGCTAACGAATAAGTGAATACCTGCCAAAGCCATTTTTTCAGGCTCTTTGCAGATTCTGATCTTACAGTATTGTTTCAGCTTCAGCTTTTGAAGATTGTCTTTGCAACTATATGGGCTAGAAATCATGGGAGGATGTTTTTTTTTAAATGAAAGCTTGCATTCTTGTGGAAAGGGGCAAATTCAATGGTCAAGGAATCAGACTACACGGGGTCCTGTTCATGAAAGAGCAATCATATCCTAGCACTATGTGAAAGAGTATGGGACTCTGGACAACTGGGTTCAAATCCGCAATTCTACCACTGAATCCACATGATTGTAAACAAATCACCACTCCAGGGTCAGGAAAATAAATGCATTTCAAAGCATTTGAGATCATGGGATGAAAATATAGAATATAACTGGCACTTGCAGAGTTTAATTTATACCCTAGTTTTTTAATCCTATGACTGTGTCAGAGGCTGTTAGCTCCTCATGCGGCTGTAGTAAGTAATGTGCAGTGACCCCACTCCTCCCCAAAGACACACATTTAAGAAGATCACTGCTACGAAACATGGTTAAAATCTGATGTCAATGAATTTACAAACCCTATTAAATCTAAAGAGTTCATGGGTCCCCCAAGGTATGGGTGAACAAGCAAGATTTGAAAACTCAACCTTCACAGGGAACCCTGAAGCCTGACCCTGGACTTGTTTGTAGATTGTGATATCACTTTTACTTTCAGCATCCAAATTAATTCTGGAGTCAAGGTGACTGAAGGTCGAGACAGGAAATGAATATGAAGATACAAGTTCTTCACTTCACGGGACAGCAGCAATTGACAGTAACTAAATTCTTTGATTTTTCCTGGCAGCCTGCTAGATGTCAGCAAGACAGATGGCATTCTGGTTAACGGGATGGCACCAGGCTTCTCATTACACTTAACTACTCCATTCTCACACACAATCAAAACCTGCAGACATGTCTCCACTGCCATGGTGATCAATACCCCCACAACAGACCTTCCAAGATCCATGGTCCTACACATGTGGTGTACCTCATCTAGTGCACTAAATGCCCCCCAACAACTATGTGAGTGAAACCAGACAATCACTATGCTCTCAAATGAACATCAAAAAATTATAAAAAAGTCAACACACTACATCACCTGTGGGAAACCGATCAGTCCAGATCTCAGTTCAGTCCTCAACCTCAAGGAAACCTTCAAAAGATGAGCCTATGAGCTTAAATTCATAACTTCGTTAAATACTAAAAATCACAGTCTTAATAAAGATATTAGATTTATGTCTTATTATAACAATCTGTAATCCACTAATTCCCTTTTTTTGTCCTATGACTGTAGAGGTGTTAACAGGCCACTTCACTTTGGTCTCTACAATGCGTGTTCACTACTTATGCTAAACAATCGGTTCCCACCTTGTATTTAGCTGTGACACTCTGAGACCCTTTCCCAGACCTGAAGCTTGTCTCTTTCACCAACAGAAATTGGTCCAATAAAAGATATTACTTCACCCTCCTTGTCTCTCTAGTATCCTGGGACAACTGAAAACATACAACCGTTTACTTTGCCAGGTGTTTATGGACAACACTCACTGTCAAGAGTTAACTGGAGATGCAAGATAATCCAATGTATTTGTTTGCAGGGACTGAAGTTCTTGGATAATTGGTCTGGAAGTAGTGATCAAAAAATTATCTGAAGTGGTCCACCAAATCAAATGTGTAAGTCTTTCCCAAATGATTTTCACATCATCACTATATAGCTATCTTTTTTTTAACCACTGGAATTAGAAATACTTCATACCAGCTGAAAAATAGAATTCTTAACACGAGGGTTTCCATGCAACTCTTCACTGGTCTGCTTTGGTCTCCACTGTCGGTAACAATGGATTCATCATGCTGCTTCAGGCACATTGGGCCGCACAGACATCATGGAGATATCAGTATTCTTCCTAGGCCATCTCAGCAAACAGTAAAGGGGTACAGAGAATCAAGAGAAACACCCATACACACACACACTTTTCTCAGCAGTTGGGACAAGTGACACCTCTTCCTACAAAAATAGGAATGGAGGAGTGAGAAGTGGAAACAAAGGACAGCATCAAATAAAGGACGACCACAATCCTGTGTTGTGATAGCATCAGGACATTAGAAAGTATCTGTGTGAGATGCTACTACATTACCATAATGTTAGGGCAAACTCTGCAATCTCAAGACAGAATAGGGAGCGCTGATTATTTTGTAGCTCCGCAATTCAACAAAAAAAAACTCATCAGTTTTACAAGACTGACTGTGTAACATGCTAGATTGTGGATCAAGATGGCTGCGGCTAAAATCTTGCCACAGAAATTAATTGGTGAAGAATATAGTAATCAGAATTATTTGATTTTAAGGCCTGATCTTGTGACCTGCCAGGGCAAAAACAAATATCTTGCATCACTGGATGGCATAAAGCATTTGCTCCAAGTGATAGAGGTCTGCAGAACATCAACTCTTCAACATCAGTTAAACTCATCACAAGCCAGGCAGCCTATAGTCCTTTTTTGATGCTGACGCTGGACTGAATAGAGCAAGTACTGGCATGTAGACCAAGGTGATCTGCAACAGGACTGAAAAATCCTGCTGTAAATCTTGCAGTTTCTTCATACACAACAATCTCCAAATCTGCCCACTGTAAGACCACAGGGACTATGTTTCCCTCTATTTTCACAGTGCATAACTAGCCAGAAAATTAAAATTGCACTTAAAATATGTTGAGCTTGTTTCTCCAAGGCTAGATTAGTTTTATCTTCAAATACCTTTTGGCAGCCACTAAGAAGGACATACAATATCTCCAGAGGAATTGAAGTCCAGAGGAAATTTCCATAGTTAGTGGAATGTTTGAGCACAAGTCGCCTCTTCCCTTTCCTATACCCTCTAAAACAGACAACTCTGCATAGTTTTTAACCATATAAGTCTAGGGCCCAATTCGTGGTTGTCCTATAGCCCCTTTACACTGGCTCTTTGACCATAAAAGTGCCATAGAACTGCTGTAACAGATCAATAGGGAATTCCTCTAGCTATGTGCAGCACTTTGTGAGCATAGAGGCAGAATAGCTGCTTCTGCTAGCCCACTGGGGCGCATTTCCCAGCATAGGGAGTGTCAGAATTTTCCTGAAGCAATTCAGGAAGGGGAGGGTGCACCGTGGCCAGAGCATTGCTATTCTCCAGCTATTTCTGGGTTTTGGACCAGCCCTGGTAGAGCTACATGCAGCTGGGTACAAATGAGGGCAGTCGCTGGGATTGCTCTGACTATTCTAAGAGCCACACTGAGCCCAGAATAAGGAAGGAAAAAAGGTGATACGAAGCCCCCTCACATCCAGAACTGAGTTCAGTTCACATACAACAAATGCAGCCCCCTGAATTTTAGTTATACAAAAAACTCCTCTCTTTCCCACACCACCAGGTATCTTTTGATGTGGAAGCAGGATTGCTCAGAGTTTGAGCCATTAAATCACTGGGATAATTTTGCAACTTTTCCTCATATAGGGATTTGTTAGCTGAAGAATATGTCAGTCGTGAAAACGCTTTACATCAATCCTGTGAATAGAATGACAACAACTAGGCAGTGGTCTTATCTGCCTATCATGCTCATCAGTATTGTTTCCTTGTGCTTCCTCTCTATTTCTTGTTTTATTCTTACACCTAGTCTATCTTTGAAATTTTTGCTACCATAGCAGTGTCAGGGATATGATAAGTGATGTTTCTATGCTGGCAAAAGCCCTAGCATAGATCCAATCATATTGGCATAACCAAATATATGAATTCTAACTAGGAGTAGCAAGTACCAGCTACACTAGCCAGGAAAAAACATGGGGCACCGCATGAACTGAGCTTTCCTTTCTAGCTAGAGCATAGAATTAACTATGCTATTAGCACAGTTTTGTGATATATTATTTGAATGGTTAAATATCAACCACACAAGTGTCACAGTACTAATACTTTACTGAACTGCTGCTGAGATTTTCTGTCTCTCTCAGTTTTCCTTGTTAGAAAATCCACCACACAGAACCCTTTAGGTAACACACCTTCAAGATTTTTGGTACAGTCATTCTGACTTTAAAGTTAAGCTTTGTCAGTAAGCAGAAAGTGATGTTTAAAAAATAAAATAAAATCTGCTCAGCAAAAGATGCTGGAGAAGACATGACTAACTTGCACCTAACTCTGTATTTCATGATCTCAGGCTATTAGCTCCAGCATTAGATTTGAGCTAAAAGATTGCAGGGGAGATGTGGATGGAACAGACTACCAAATATTAGAAACATTCACCCTTGCTTAGCCGAACAGTTGGCCATAGCTATTGTTCGCCATTTGGTCCGTTCCTGTGTGGCACTCACAGATTTGACAGGCCAACGTCAGAACAGACTTGATGTACCCCTGTAATAAGTGGTCTGCCTCTGGGCCGCCTCCACCCCTCAGTTGGTGGAATTTTATCCTAGATGTTAAAAGCCACTGGAGAACGGCATTCACTGGAACATCTTGTGGCATTCTGGCAACACGTCCAAAAAGCATAAGACAATGTCTTCAAACAATGGCCCCAGTAGTTTGTAGACAAGAGCAACGGTAAAACTCTGTGTTATGAATAAATTGTTAGTCACAGTCAAATATATTTAAACAGTATTACAGGTTTCAAGAAGGATACACGATTAAAGTAAAATTCATAGTTCAGGCTGGCTTTCCATCCTTCAATTATATCATTTCTTCCAACTGTTTTTTCACAGAATTGTGTGTAGTTGTAGTCCTTCATACATAATACAGTATGTTTTGGAACAGGTGTTTGTCTAACCTAGTCTTAAAAACCTCCAATGATGAGGAAGCCACAATCTCCTCGGAAGCCTATTCCAGCACTTAACTACCATTCTAGCAAGAACATTTTTCCTAATATCTAACCTAAATCTCCTTTGCTGCAGATTAAGCCCACTCCTTCTTGTCCTACCTTCAGCTGACAGAGAACAAGTGATCACTGTCCTCTTTATAACAGCCCTTAACACACTGGAAGACTTAAGTCCCCCTTCAGTCTCCTTTTCTCAAAGCTAAACATGCCCAGTTTTTTGAGTTTTTTTAAAACATTTCCTCAAACTTTTGTTGCTTTCCTCTCAACTGTCTCCAATTTGTCCATAACTTTCCTAAAGTGTGGCACTCAAAACTGGACACAGTACTCTAGCTGAGGCCTGAGTAGAGCAGGGATCTCCCGCATATTACACTTGACTCTCCTGGTAATACACTTCAGAATTATATTAGTCTTTTTTCAGCTCTATCACATTGTTGACTCCTAATCAACGTGTGATCCACTATACCCCCCAGATCTTTTTTCAGCAGCACTTCCACCTAATCAGTTATTGCTGATTTTGTAGTTGTGTATTTGATATTTCCTTTATAAATGAAGTGCTCTTCACTTGTCTTTAATGAGTTTCAACTTGTTGATTTCAGACTAATTCTTCAATTTATCAAGGTCATTTTGAATTGCAATCCTGTCCTCCAAAGTACTTACAGCCCCTTCCAACTTGGTGTCATCTGAAAATTTTATAAGCATATTCTTCACTCTATTAACCAAGCCATGAATGAAAATATTGACTAGCTCCAGATCCAAAACTGTGGGACTCCACAAGATATCCCTTCCAGTTTGACAGTGAACCACTGACAACAACTGAGTATGGTTTTTCAACCACCTCTGCATCCACCTTATAGTAACTTCATCTAGACCATATTTCCCTAGTTTGCTTATGAGTATGTCATGTAGAACAACATTAAAAGTCTTACTAAAATCAAGATACAAGCACACTTACTGCTTTTCCCACATCCATTCGGCCTGTAAACCTGTCAAAAAAGGAAATTAGGTTGGTTTGACATCATTTGTTCATGACAAATCCATGCTGGCATTTCCTCATGACTCTATTATCCTCTAAGTTAGTGTTCCTTAAAGACTGGTCCTTGGACTGCAGCCAGTCCATGCAATTTCCCTGACACAGTTTAGGAAGGCAGCAAGCTGGTCCCTCATACCAAAACTGCACTTGGTGCTTACAAACTGATTGATTAATAATTTGTTCCAGTATCTTCCCAGGTGCTGAAGTTATAGATCCCTCAGCCTAATTCCTTGGTTCTCCTTTTTACAGGTAGGGTACTGTGTTTGCCCTTCTCCAGTCCTCTAGAATCTCACCTGTCCACTGTAAGTTCTGAAAGACAATTTCTAACGGTTCCAAGATTACTTCAACTAGTTTCCGTAAATGTCCCAGCATGAATTTCATCAGGCCTTGCTGACTTGAATAAATCTAACTTATTTAAATTTCTTTAACCTGTTCTTTCCTCATCTTGGCTTGCATTTCTTCCTCCTCTTGTTAATATTAATTGTGAGGAGTAACTGGTCATCATCAACCTTTTTAATGAAGACTGAGGCAAAACAGGCCTTAGACACTTCAGTCTTCTTGACATCACCAGTTCTCCTCCCCCACTAAGTAGAGGGCCTACACTTTCCTTTATCTTGCTCCCAGTATACTTAAACAACTTCTTATTGCCTTTTACATCCCTTGCTAGATGTAACTCATTTTGTGTCTTAGCCTTTCTGATTTTGTCCCTATATGTTTGCGCTATTGTTTTGTACTCCTCCTTAGTGATTCTTTGGTGTTTCCACTTTTGTAAGATTCCTGTTTGATTTTCAGGTTGTTAAAGAAAGAGCTCCTGATGGAGCCATACTGACCTCTTACTAGTCTTTCCTTTGCATTGGGAGAGTTTGCAGTTGTACCTGTAATCTCTCTCCATTACCCTTATTCTGCTGCTCTTTTTCCAACTATGACATCACTTCATGATCACTTTCACCCAAACTGCCTTCCACTTTCAGATTTGCTACCAATTCCTCCCTGTTGGTCAGAATCAAGTCTAAAACAGCTGTCCCCATGGTTACTTCCTCCACTTTCTGGAACAAAATGTCTCCAATACACGCCAAAAACTTGCTGGAAATTTTGCTTTGCCCAGAAATCCATCACTCTAGGTGGCTGCCTCGTGATCGCGTTTTAGTGGAAAGACCAGCTCAATTCCTCCTTTTTTAAAAACCTCCTTCGGTCTAGGAAGACTGTAACTCAGCCATAAACAAGTTCGGGAAGGTAGGGGGTTTATAATGGAAATGCTGACACTATCACAGATAACATCAAAGCTGCAGACACGGTTGTAATGAAACCATAAATCTCTTCAAAATACTCTGATGCCAGTTTCTGCAGAGTGAAGACCATATACTGAAGTTGCCACACCTACTAGGGAGGCATATTTTCTTTTTAATTCCCTAATCCATCCTGCTGAATATAATGAGGTGGAATTGGGCACATCAATATAGCACCAATAAAATTGCCTACATTAGAGGCTGACATCTTCGCTCAATTTTTCCTGAAGTCTCTCAGTCCCTGACTAATAAAACTAATTTTAAAAGAATGCAAACAGCGGCATCTTGCCCAAGCCTTCATGCCTCTTGGTTAAATAATTAGTAATAGAACTTTAGCTGGCTTGGGGTTTTTTTTGCATGTCTCTTGGGATTGAAGCCCATAAGAGCTGTGGTTTGTGTATTCCTGATCTAAAACAGTGATTACTGCCTCCACAAGGAGGTTCAGACTACTGCCAGTGAGACTCAATTAAATCCACATAAATTCTCCTTTTGCTCAGGCCTCATCAAACCCAAAACTGACTCTTCACTAGTGCGTACCGACATAACCCCAAAAATGGTTCTGTGTGTACAAAGTGGAACAACCGAAGAAGAAAGAAAATCATTCAGGGTACTCCTGGGTCACACTACTGCAGAATACACCCTATAAGTGCATGCCTCTAACCCAAAACACCAAACTGTTCCTTAAATAAAACATCTCTATGTAGGGAGGCCCAAGTACTTTCCTTCTGTTTAGGGAAAGAATACTGCATACCAAAGTTTGTGAAATCCTGCTACACAGCTACACCAGATGTGCACACTTTATCTCGAATTCTTCAGCTCAAATGCATCCAACCCTACAGTAGTTTTGGAAATAGGTATACTTTCAGATGTGTCTTTGCCAGAGGAAGTTGGTCATTTCAGGACATTGGCAAAAGCTGATTTCCTTGACAAGTCACAATGTGATTCTCTTTCCAAGCATATATGCCTTGGATTGTAATTTGTCTTGCTCAGGCTTTTATGAGTTTCAAAATAAAAGGAAAGGAACAGGAGGGGAAAAAAGAAATGAAGTGTAGTTTGTATGATACTAAGCTACATTAGCCAGAGTTAGTAAAAGATAGCAAGCCAAGTGCTTCCCCAGTATCCTGGGGATTCAGTGTTGCCCCAGCTCCAAACAAAACATTCCCTTTACCCATCCCCGGTTCTTTAATAAAATTTAGTTACTCTGAAGACAGGTAAGGCTGTGCATAAAGATGGATGTCTCATAATTAATGTAACATAACACTAAGACTATTGTCTAGCAGCATTTTGTGCATCTGAAAAGATTCTACTGGACAGTATGCTCTGGCAACTATTGTTTTAATGGAAATACAAAACATTGCAACAAGTGGTAGAAAATGAAACCGCTTTCCCCCAGTAGAACCCCACATGATTCTAGTGCAGAGTTCTCTAACTGAAAATTTAGTTACATCAAGCTACATTTGTACCTGCATACAGATCATCCAGAAATGGAAGAGACATTACAGCACTGGATTGCTGCTCTCCCATGGGGCTGCAGAACAGCTATTGTAAGAGCCATGTTATATCTATGGACCTTAGTGACAACAAAACAATTGTTAAGATTAATAATGATCAAAGGCTGGAGAGTAGGATTTTTTTTAAATCTAGTTAGGCAAAGAACTTTGGAAGGCAAAAACTTAGATTGTTCATTGAACAGGTGATAGCATATGGAATCTTTTAACTGCTGTCTGTCATTTCCACTCCAGCTCAAGTTGGTAGCAAGAGAAAGTGGCTACCATCTGATGACTGAGCAGTAGACATGTCAAATGATTTAGGTCCAGGTCTCAATGACACATTCACATCATAAGATCTCAAGTACCATTAACTGGTACATTTGTTGGTAGTCTTGGAGAGGCTGAAGACTAACTAGACCTGGAAAACAAACTTCTCTACCACATTAGGTTCACCAAGCTGAGGTTGAGGTAGCATGAGGAAAGCTTCTACTGATGCTGTCACCCTGTTTTGAGAACAGATTTCTGCCTGCAAGGATGTCAAATGCTGCACTCAATTCACCTTATATTTGGCATAAGCTTGACAAGACCCTAGAGCAAAAAGCCCCCTACCATTAAGAATGAACTTTAGATACCCCTATTCAGTAGGCCTGAAACAAAGAAGTCATTACAGATGACTAAGGAGTTCTAAAACATTGGATAGTTTTATGTAAGGTGATGAGAAAACTTAGACACAGTCCTTTACAGTTTAGATGCTGCTGTTTTCGTCAGCAAGTTTAGTCATTTCAGTATTCTTCTTATAACAGAGTCCACACCACAAAACCACTAGATTCAATTTGGTACAAGGATCAAAGGTGTCTCGGCAGCCATTTGTGGTAAAGTTGGAGCGCTACAAGTTGAAATCGCCCTTTCACTGGTAACAAGCTGCGTAGCTTGTCTACAAACTCAGGCCCAGACATCACCAGAAAAGAGGCACCGTGAAAATATTGACATTTGCTTTAACCAGTAGGGTCAGCCTGGGGGCAGTGATCTATCAGGCTAGACGCAAAGTGGGAGAAAGCAAGCTACCCAGATAGCCCTGGGACACAGTGGAGCAGAAGGCTGGCAGAGTGGCACAGGCTAACAAAATTTCAACTGTCAGCTCAGGATGACGTGCAAGTTCATCACCCCACAGATTTTACTAGGGATGCATCTTCAAGGGAAAGAACAGGTCAGCTGCCCCTCTGCTAGCTTTAAGAAGGTATCAGTCAAGAAAAGAAGTTAAAAAACATGAGGAACCAGGAATTATTTGTATTATGATAGTGCTAGGTAGCCCCATTGTGCTGAGACTTGTACAAGCACATAAGAGTCTTCCAGCACAAAAAACTTGGGGGTGGGGAGGAGGGACATAAGGACAAAGGGAAAGATGCAGAGAATTGAGAGGAAAAAAGGGAAACAAAACACGCATTAAACCAGTTACTGAACAAATCTCCTAAACATTATGTAACCTTTCCCTTCAACCAGGGGTGACAATTATTTCAAGCCCCTCCACATCCTTGGAGATGGCTTCTACATTTTTGCAGGTTAAAACCAACGAAGAGCTGTGTGTAAGAAAAACCATGAGTGGACAGATTCTTAATTTAAGGTGCAGTTAAGGCAATGAAGTTAAGACAACAAAATGAGATAAACTCAAAAGAGCTAAACTGATGTAACTGGTCCATGAAACACCTGCTGATCCCATCTGCGCTGTGTACATGTCAGCTCATTTTCTAAATTAAAAGTTATATAGGGTGAAATACATAGATTGCATTAAAAAATATCAGTCAGTGCTGATTTGCAGGGTTCCCATTTGACCCCCTGAACAGCCCAGTGAAACTGGGGAAAGGTGACAGTTCTATTGGGGGGAACCCAGGGCTGGAATAGTGGGAATGGGGGTTGTCCTTACTGGGCAGGATCGAGATCTATCACCAGAGTTTTGGAGGTGTTCCAGAATAGCATGGGAGTTGCCATTCAGGAATGATTTAAACTGGTAGGACTGTATCAGGTAGCTAGCATGAATAGACCAGCCAGCTCTGGCTACAGCCATGTGCTAGAGGCATTCAGTCGCTTCAGGTCACAAATATGGGGCGGGGGGAAGTGCAGCAGTCTGCTGTGACCAGAGGGATGTATAGCATTAGGTATCTTTGCTCTGGAGGTCCTAAAAAGCTAATTAATGCCAGAACACAAAAATTTCACCACAGCTGAGTAGCAAGATATGTTCACATATGCGAACTGGAGAGAAGCTACTTTTTATAAAACATGATAGGCAGATTGGGCTTTTTTCAAGGGATGCTGGAGGTCAGGATTGAGATGCACTGGCAGAATTGTGTTGTCATCACATGCAACAATCAGGATAAGTCTAAGTCGTGCCCCTTTCTTTAAAGAGGTAGTACGTGATTTTAAGACTCAGATACTGGAAACATTACAGATTTTATAATGTGCATTATGGTGGTGGCTAGGGTCCCTGACATAGATCACGGCTCCACTGTAGCAGGTACCGTACAAAAAATAAAAAGATGGTCTCTGCCCTGAAGAACTTACAACCTAAGTAAGCTTAGAGTTTGTAAACTTAAATGAGTGAAGTTGGCTTTATCTGATTTAAGAGGACAACAGCAGCTATGTTGGATACAATTTTGGAGTTTGGAATTCTCTTGCAGAGGTGGATATTTGACAATTTCAAGACATTTCTCAACAGGAAAATAAACATAAGGGACGTCTGAGTGATAAAAGCACCAAGGAAAAAACAGGTGGCCAATATCTTTACTATGACTAATGTAATTTCTACTCTACATTCCAGGATATAACTAACTGTTTTAAAAGTAAGCATTTAAATGCTTTTCTGGTCTTGCTCTCCCTATCTCACATATCTGAAATGTGTTCTACTTATAACATTTATTTTTTCTGCTTGAATATCTTTTACAGTTGCTTAAAGACAGAGAGAATGGATGGCTCAGGGGGCTGGGAATGCAATATGAAGTCTTTCACATCTAGAACACTAGGTCAAAATTAACCAAAGTAGAATGCTTCTGGGATTTTTTTTTAAGAGGGGAAGTGGGGACAGTGGTGGTTGTCAAATAAGGTGTTTAAATTGTGGTATTTCAAAACTGACCTTCACTCTGAACATTTTTCTAACTTGTTGGCTCATAATACCAAAGTGGCTTTGCCTAAAACAAAGTGCCCTGTTTTGTTATCCTTGCTGAGAAGTGGCCTTTCATGTATTTTGTGGAATGGAGTGGTAAACTGCTTTGGAATATAATAAACCCCACACTAAAGTGAGCAGGGAAATGTTTATTCAGGGATTCAATACAGCAGACACAAACAGAAGGCACAAGGAACCTGGAAGAGGGGCCCTGAAGGGAAGATAAAGTCCCCCAAGTCCAGATAAAGAAGCACAGGGAAACTGTGAAATCAGTAAAATTAGGAAATTTGTATAATCTGAAAAGGGTTTCATGTGACATACCTTGTTCAGATTTTAAAATCCTGAGGTGAAATGTCCTATGAAAGTGCCACTATTAAAGGACAAATCCTATTTTTCAGATTTATTTTAAAACATTTTCTTTGAGAGTTTAAGCTTCTCCATTTGCTGAGGATTTATGTGGTTATCTATGTAAATTTTAAGTAAGGTAGACTCCTGAGTTCTATAGAAAAACCCGTGACTGCCTTCTGTCAGTGCTACCATCACTCCACCTGCTCTCCTAGACTATTGGAAGAAGTAAAATACATTTGTCTGGGATCTGTTTTGCCCAGAAAGCTAAGCTCAGATGTAGCACCTGGTTTGAAGGGAGATTCCTGCTTTGTGCTCAGTTTTGCATTTATGTTATCTGAGGTACAATAAGGTCATACGATTTGCATAAGATCACACAGTGAGTCAGTAGCTCCCAAGACTAGTTCCAATGATTAGCTCCCAAGCCTTCCCCACGCAAGTCCTTAAACTACACAGCTTTGTTATATTTGTCCATGCAATAGGACAAACCAGATCTGATCATTTCTGAACCAATACATTGGCAAGAAGCTACTTAATAGGTTTTAGACAGAAGAGAGGAAAGAGAAAGCAGAGAAGGCCACATCTTTGAAATGTATTACCATCTAGAAGCCATACTGTGCAATAGCTCAGTGTTTCTCGACCTTATTGATACAAGGGACTGGCTTATTGCCTTCATAAACTGCATCAGAGAGATCTCAGGGACCAGTGCCGGTCCAGGGACTGGTCATTGAGAAACACTGCAACAGCTCATAGCAGGAAATTCACAAGCTCAGGATGCCCAATGACTCTTTTGTAATAATCTAAAACTAACATTTGCTGTAGAGAAACCAGAAATGCATTTCAGCTTATTCATATTAAAAACGTAAGTCCAGGAAGAATGCCCACTAAATGAAAAGGAAAGTACAGTATGTTACTGGTGTTTATGGTTACCCGACAGAATCTTTATTGTGGTAACTATATAACTAACTTCCAAACCCATAAGCCTCCTGTGGTCAATCTACAGGCACCATACTGTCATCAGACAGCACGTGAAACCCAGAAGAAACTTTAAATCAGTTCAGCAAAGAAATGTATTACATAGCAAATTTCATTTTCAGAAGATCTAAGCTGCCTCAAATAAATTGGTTCCATTTTAAAGGAGCATCGGAAAAATGACAAAGGCGATGGAATTGGAAAACGTAGTTACTTACCAGTAACTGTTGTTCTTCGAGATGTGTTGCTCAGATCCATTCCACTTAGGTGTGTGCGCGCCCTCGTGCACAGCCTTCCGGAGAACTTTTCCTAGCAGCCCCTGCAGGGGCCGGTCTCAGCGCCCCCTGGAGTCCCGCCCTTATGTGGCGGTACATATAGCGGGACCGGCCCCTCCCCTCCTCAGTCCCTTCTTTCTGCCGACTCCGACAGCGGGGACGGAGGGTGGGTGTGGAATGGATCTGAGCAACACATCTCGAAGAACAACAGTTACTGGTAAGTAACTACGTTTTCTCCTTCGAGTGGTTGCTCAGATGCATTCCACTTAGGTGATTCCCGAGCCATACCTTGGAGGTGGGTAGGAGTCAGCGGCGAGCTGCCCTCAGCACGGCCCTGCCGACTCGCGCGTCGTCCCTTGACTGCTGGACGACAGCGTAGTGCGCAGCAAAGGTGTGCACCGAAGACCAGGTGGCAGCCCTGCAGATGTCATCCAGGGGGACCCTTTCCAGGAAGGCCGCCGACGCGGCCTGGGCCCTCGTCGAGTGGGCCGTCACCACTCCTGGGAGCTGGACGCCTGCACGCTCGTAGCAGAGCCGGATGCAGGCGGTGATCCACCTGGCGATGCACTGGGAGGTGACCGGGGAGCCTCTCATCCTCTCTGCCACCGCGACGAAGAGCTGCGTGGTCTTTCGGAGCGGCCTCGTCCTGTCCAGGTAGAACGCCAGCGCCCTCCTCACATCGAGGGTGTGCAGTCTCCTCTCGTCCTCGGACCCGTGCGGTTTAGGAAAAAACACGGGGAGGAAAATATCTTGGTTACAATGGAACCGGGAGACTACCTTAGGCAGGAACGCCGGGTGAGGCCTAAGCTGAACCTTGTCCTTATAGAACACGGTATAGGGGGGCTCCGAGGTTAAGGCCCTTAGCTCAGAGACCCTCCTGGCCGAGGTAATGGCCACGAGAAAAGCCACCTTCCAGGAAAGGATCATCATTGGACAGGTGGCTAAGGGCTCAAAGGGGGGACCCGTTAGCCTATCTAAGACCAGGTTCAAATCCCAGGGAGGCACCGGGTCACGGACCTGCGGGTAAAGCCTCTCTACACCCCTGAGGAACCTCACCGACATGGGGTGGGAGAACAGGGAACGTCCCCCCACCGGCTGGTGGAACGCCGATATGGCCGCCAGGTGTACCCTGAGGGAGGCCAACGCTAACCCCTGTAGCCTAAGCTGCAGCAGGTAGTCCAGGACCGCCTGCACGGGGGACGTACCGGGGTTTTCGCCCCGCGACTCCGACCAGCAGGTGAACCTCCTCCACTTGGCCCTGTAGGCGAGCTGCGTGGAGGGCCTCCTGCTTCCCAACAGCACGCGTTGGACCTGCTCCGAGCAGGTTCTCTCCTCCTCCGTCAGCCAGAGAGCCTCCAGGCCATCAGGTGCAGGGAGTCCAGGTTGGGATGCAGTAGCCGGCCGTGGTCCTGGGAGAGCAGGTCCGGTCTCCTCGGGAGCTCGATCGGGGGAGCGACAGACAGGTCCAGGAGCAGGCAAAACCAGTACTGCCTCGGCCACGCCGGGGCGATCAGAATCACCTCCGCTCTGTCCCTCCTGATTTTCAAGAGGACCCTGGGCAAGAGCGGGAAGGGGGGAAACGCATACAGGAGGGCCCCCGTCCATTCGAGGAGGAATGCGTCCGAAAGAGAGCCCGGCTCGCGACCCCTGAGCGAGCAGAACCTCGGGCACTTCGCGTTCTGCGCTGACGCAAAGAGGTCCAGATGGGGAACACCCCACACGCGGAAAATCCTGTCCACCACCTCTGGGTGGAGAGACCATTCGTATTGTGGTAGGAACGACCTGCTGAGGCGGTCCGCCTCGTCGTTCCTGACCCCAGGCAGGTGAGAGGCGGTTAAACAGAAATTGCATCTCACCGCCAAGTCCCAGAGTCGGAGCGCCTCCTGACACAACACCGAGGAGCGCGCCCCCCCTTGCTTGTTGATGTAATACATTGCAGTGGTATTGTCTGTTAACACCTGCACCATTCTCCCCAATAAAGAGTGGCGAAACACCTCGCATGCCAGTCTGACCGCCCTCAATTCTTTCACATTGATATGGAGGGCCAATTCCCCCCGGGACCAGCGACCCTGCGTGGTCAGACCACCGGTGATATGGGCTCCCCACCCCCGGTCCGATGCGTCCGTGATCAGGGTGACCGAGGGGGTGGAGGCCCTGAAGGGGATCCCTTCCAACACAGTCCTGGGGTCCAGCCACCAAGTCAGTGACCCCAACACCCAAGGGGGCACCGTTACCACCTTGCTCAAAGCATGCCTGCTGGGCATGTAAACCCTGGACAGCCAACCTTGGAGGGGCCTGAGCCTGAGGCGGGCCAACCTCACCACATAGGTGCACGAGGCCATGTGGCCTAACAGCTGCAGGCAGTGCCTGGCTGTAGTCGTGGGGCACCTCTGAAGCTGCGATATTATCGCTGTCATGGCTTCGAACCTCGAACGTGGGAGGGAGGCTTTTGCCTGCACCGAGTCCAGGTGGGCCCCTATGAAGTCTATGCGTTGCACCGGGCGCAGCGTCGACTTCTGCTCGTTTATGAGCAGCCCCAGAGCATGGCAGGTGGACTGGACGAGAGAGACCGCCTCGCACACTTGCGACTTGGTCTTGCCCCTGATTAACCAGTCGTCCAGGTAGGGGAATATCTGGACCCCCCTGCGCCGCAGGAAGGCCGCCACCACCGCCATACACTTGGTGAACACTCTGGGGGAGGAAGACAGGCCAAAGGGCAAGGCCGTAAACTGGTAGTGGCCACCAGCTACCACAAACCTTAGGTACCGCCTGTGGGCGGGAAGGATGGAGACGTGAAAGTACGCATCCTTCAGGTCGAGGGCGGCAAACCAGTCCCCTGGGTTTAGAACGGGAATGATGGACGCTAGGGATACCATGCGGAACTTCAGCTTTCTTATGAACCTGTTGAGCCTGCGCAGGTCCAATATAGGCCTGAGGCCTCCGTTGGCCTTGGGAACGAGGAAGTACCTCGAATAGAATCCCCTCCCCACCTCGAGTGGTGGAACCACTTCTATGGCTCCTTTGACTAGGAGGGATTGAACCTCCTGAAGGAGTAATTGCTCGTGAGATGGGTCCCTGAAGAGGGACGGGGGGGGTGGGGAGTGGGGAGGGGAGGCCAGAAGCTGAAGGGCATATCCCCAGCGCACGATATCGAGGACCCACTGGTCCGATGTTACCTCCCGCCACAGGCCGAGATACGGCTTGAGCCTGTCCAGGAAAGGCGGGGAACCCAGGGAACATGAGACGGTGCCACCCTCGGAGACACCGTCAAAATTGTCTCTTCCCCTTAGGGCCCTGAGAGGGTCCTTTAAAGGAAGAGGAGGACGGCGGCGGGCGATCGCGCCGTCCAGAGCCCTTGGTCCTATCCCTGCCCCTTGCGGTGGGGAAGGGCCTAGGCTGCGGCCTAGACTGCTGCCGCTGACGTTGCGGCGGTTGCTGCGGCTGCTGGCGACTCTGCAGTCTAGCCGCCTGGGGCGTGTACAGGCCCAAGGAGCGCAACGTTGCCCTCGAGTCCTTGAGAGCGTGCAGCTTCTCGTCCGTCCTCTCCGAAAAGAGGGCGGCTCCATCGAAGGGTAGGTCCTGGATGGACTGCTGCACCTCCAACGACAAGTCTGTGGACTGCAGCCACGCTGCCCGCCTCATTGCAACGGCGGAGGCCATAGCCCTGCTGGCTGTGTCTGCGGCGTCCGATGCAGACTGCAGGGCCGCACTTGCCACAGACAACCCTTCCTCCAGCACCAAACCAAAGTCCACTGCCTGGTCTGGAGGGAGAGACTCCGAAAACCTCCTTAAGGAGTCCCATAGGTTCAAATTGTACCTGCCGAGGAGGGCCTGATGATTGGCCACCCTCAGCTGAAGCGCCCCAGTAGAATAGACCTTTCTACCGTAAAGGTCCAGCCTCCTGCCTTCCTTATTTTTAGGGGAGGCAGTCTGAGCACCCTGCCTGTCTTTTTGGTTGGCGGCATCCACCACCAAAGTACCCGCGGCAGGGTGCGCATACAAGTACTCGTGCCCCTCGGCTGGCACGTAGTACTTCTTCTCGGCGCCCTTAGAGGTCGGGGCAACCGAGGCAGGGGTCTGCCAGACTGACTTAGCCAGGCGCAGGACCCTCTCATGTACGGGAAGGGCCACCCTCGTTGGTCCCTGGGCCCCCACACGGCCGAAGAGGGGGTCCACCTCTTCCTCTAAGACCTTGACCTCAAGGCCAAGGTTCAAAGCCACCCGCTTTAGAAGCTCTTGGTGGGCTTTAAAATCAATGAGCGGGGCTCCTTGGTCTCTTACCGCCGCCTCATCAGGCGATGAGGAGTAAGAAGGGCGGCGGGGCCCAGTGGAGGGTCCCTCCCCAGGGTCCTCCTCCACCTCCTCTTCCCCAGAGGAGCGGTCACCCTCCTGCACCGAAGGTGCTTGCTGAGTTTGGGTGACAGAGGCAGGGGCCGACATAGTTCCCTGCCCCATCTGGGCCGCCCACTGGGCCCATAACGGCCACTGCCAGGGTCCCTGTGGCCAGCTCAAAGGCGGCACCGGTGCCGAGGGCAAAGCCGGTGCCGCAACAGTCGGTGCCGGTGCCGGTAGCAGTATTGGGTCCGGTGCCGGCTGCGGTGCCGGCTGCGGTGCCGGCTGCGGTGCCGGTTGCGGTGCCGGCTGCGGTGCCGGCTGCGGTGCCGACGACCATACACGTTCCTGACGTCGGGTCCGGGACCCCGAGTCAGGAGAACGCAGGCGGTGATGACGCCGGGAAGGAGCGCTCCGAGATCCGCCACGCGACGACCTCGAGGAGCGACTCTGACTTCGGTGCCGACGAGGCGACGCCGAAGAAGAAGGCGACCGGTACCGGGAAGTCTTTCGCCGCTTTGATGCTGGGGAGCGGTGCCGAGAACGCCGTCTCGGTGCCGAGTCAGAACTCGACGACGAGGAGAGGTGCCGCGACGAAGAGCGATGTCCGGAGCGGTGCCGGGACCTGGAACGGTGCCGGGAGCGGTGCCGGGACCTGGAGCGGTGCCGGGAACGGTGCCGCGACGCGTCGTCCGAGGACGAAGATGGAGAGGAGCTTCCGAGCTCGACTCTCCTGCGTCGGGTGGTGGGCGGCCTGTCCACCGGTGCCGGGGCCGCCCACCCTTCGGGGCCCCCCATCGCGGGTTTGCCCCGGGAAACGGGCCCTGGCTCTCTCCGGTGAGAGAGTGCCGGAGGCGTAGGCAGCTCCAACAAAGCCTGAGCCGCCTCGATAGCCTCCGGCGTCGAAGGGTCCCGTATAGGGGGTCCCCCACTTCCAGGAGTCGGGGGAGCCTCCCTAGTAAGTGTCGGTGCCGGAGCCGGTGCCGGAGCAGGGGCCGGTGCCGGAGCAGATGCCGGCGGCACGTCCATGAGGAGGAGCACCTCCGAACTCGACCCCGGCCGCTCCTGCGGTGCGGGGGAGCGCTGCAAGCGTGGATGGCGCTTCTTCCTCTTCGGCACCGAGACCCCCGGTGCCGGAGGCGCACTCCGCACCGAAGACACACTCGGTGCCGGAGTAGTCCGCGATGGCTCGGACGCCGGACTTAACGCGGACTCCATCAGAAAAGCCCTAAGCCTCACTTCACGCTCCCTCTGAGTCCGAGGCTTAAAGGACTTACAGATACTGCACCGGTCTCTCCGGTGCAGTTCCCCCAAACACCGCAAACAACGGTCATGGGGGTCGCTAGCTGGGAAGGCCTTGCCGCAGCTAGCACATGGCTTGAAGCCCGGCGAACCCGGCATAGCCGGGACGCCTTGAGCCCGAAGGCTCCCTAACTAACTAAAAACCCTCACTAACTAAAAACTAACTTAGTTCAGGGTGAACTGATAAACTAAGTACTCACTTTTAAAGGAGAAACACAAACTGTTGAAGAGCAGGGGTAGTTCTCAACTGGCCGTCACGGGCGGAAAGAAGGAACTGAGGAGGGGAGGGGCCGGTCCCGCTATATGTACCGCCACATAAGGGCGGGACTCCAGGGGGCGCTGAGACCGGCCCCTGCAGGGGCTGCTAGGAAAAGTTCTCCGGAAGGCTGTGCACGAGGGCGCGCACACACCTAAGTGGAATGCATCTGAGCAACCACTCGAAGGAGAACGTCAGAGCTATCAGACATTTACAATAGTTTTTTCATAGGTGCTTGAGTAAATTGGCATGGCTCCCATTAGCATGTGCTTTCCATCCACAAAGTGCTTTACAAACATCACTTCATTGGAACAGCCATCTTTGATAGGCAGGTATTATTCCTCATTTTACATACAAGGAAAAGGTAAAGAGAGGTGAAACGAATGGCCCAAGGACATAGTGTCTTAGAGCTGGGTGAACTCAGGAGAACTGTACTCACAGCACAAAACTATTTGTCTCCTTCCTGCCCAGACCTTGATTTTAGTATACTAAGACTGGGTCTACACTGACGATGGCAAATTCAGGAGGAGGGGAAGGGGAAGTGGAGACTGGGTAAGTGCAGGGGGGCAGGAGGTAAGTGTGGGGACAGAGGGCGGCAGAGCCCAGCCAGAGGCAGATGCTTCAAGAACTACTGTTTGCAATTCTGTCCTAAAGTAATAGTGTCAGCTCTGTTGTGATGTAAATTATGTAAGTTAGATACACGAAGAAAATGTGTTAATTTTAGGCCATTATGCCTTTTATTGCAACTGTGGTAATATTAGGTAGAGTGCAAACCATGGGTACTTCAGATGAAACCTTGAGAGCGTAAAGGTACAGTGAAAACCTCTGGTCTACATTACGCATGGGTGATTCAGAGGTCATAAACTGACCTCCACCATCCAGCAATGGAGGTAACTGGAGAGGCTAAAAAGGAAACACATGCAGCGCAGCAGGAAAAGTCAGCAAATCATCTTGATGATGATCACTCAAAAACCCCACCCAAAAACCCCCAAAACAAAACTGGCACTAAAATAACAAGGGTCAAATGAGGAAGCCAGCAAGATCTCAGCTTTCCATATTACATAAACATATTTTTGTCCTTTCTAACCTTGTCCCAAACACACACACAGCTCACTTACTTCATCCCCTCTTCATAATGCTTTGTGCCAAGATTATTTGTCTTTCAATTATATGCCTCCCATAGTTCATCCCGTAGTTTTCCACCTATTCTGCAGAAGTTTGCAATTGGGTCTTTTTCCACTTAAAATCGTGTCCCTTTGCAAAGTCACAACATTGGACTAAGCCACCCAAACCATCCAAGGTGCAGTTTATCCTGCTTTCTCATAACAAAGAACAGCAGTATCCCATGCACGTGCCACGCCATACCAGGGGGTGGAGGGAGTCAATCCTGGATCTCCTGAGAACCATGTCTACTGCAGTGTGGGGACAAAGCAAAGCAGTTTTTCATTCACTGTAGGAAGGCTTGTTATTGATCAAGTCTATCATAGCAAAGGGTACTCAATAGCTCAGAATACTGGAAATAAGATACAGAGAATTTCACTTCTAGACTCAAGGTTCAAATCCAGTCTAGTAAAAATAGTAACCTCTGTTGTTAAAATGTTAGTGGTTTTTGTGATGGACTCCTGTTCCGTTAGGAACTGACACTCCCTCACTGACATTCTTAGAATTGCAGAAGCATAAATAAGCCATGGAGCCCTGAGCACAGAACTGAAACTGGGTTAGTGGCACTGATGGATGATCTCTTCCTGTCAATGGATAGAGATCCATGCTCATCCACCTGGACCTCACTGCAGAGTTCAACAATGTTGTCCATGAGATACTGCTGTTCTGTTTGAGAGGTGGCATGAATTCAGGGTAATGCACTAAAATGGTTTGAGTCCTTCCTGGAGGTATGACACCCAAAGAGTAGTGATGGGAAACTGCACCTCCACCACTAGACCCCTCACTTGTGAGATTCCACAAGGCTCAATTCACACTCTGGTCTTTTTCAACATCTACATGCAATCACTAGTCAGATGACATGGACTCAAGTGCCAGCAATATGCAGATGAGACACAGCTCTATACATCCTTTACCACATACAAGCTCCTAATTATGGCCAAAGCAGCCCAGTGCTTCGATGAGATCAGCTCTTGGATGAAGAACAGCTGGCTGAAGTTGAACCCACACAACAAAGGTGATATTGGTGGATGGAGGAAAGTATTTGGAGGAGTTTGCTGCCACAGTGAAATCTCCTTTGACTGAAGATTCATATCCACAATTGGTCAATTCAGTCCATAGTCAAGAAGTACTCTTGGGTTCCTCATTGATGCTGAGTTGTCCCATCGCTATGGCTGCAAGTAATGCTTTCTGATATTTCCGCTAGGCTGGGAGACTCCATCCTATTCTGGAAGATGAAGACCTGGCCTCAGTTATTCCTGCCTTTGCCATCTCTCAGCTGGACGACAACAACACGATTTACCTGGGTACAAAACTCCAGCACTTAAGGATCTTCAGTGAGTACAGAACGCTGTTCTGCATCTCATCAGCAACTCATGCATAGGTGAACATATCACCCCCATCTTCCACCTCCCACACCGGCTTCCCAGAGAACGTTCATATTAAGTTCAAGGCTTCGGTCTTTATCTTCAAAGAACTCCATGGCCTGGGCCCAGGGGTATCTAAAGGACCATTTAAAGCTCTGGGTTGAAGACCATGTTTGACAACTTTATGCTTGACTAAGTGGAGCTCTCAACAACAGGAGTGAAGCTAGTCTGTGTAGGAGACAAAACTGTCTCTGGAAGTGGTGTGAGACTGTGGAATGAACTCCCCCAGGGACTGCCACAACTGTCACTACTTTCTGCTCCAAGTGTAAGGTGCATTTCTTTGACATGCCTTCTCTAATATAAACACACAGCAACAGGTATATTTAACAACAACAACAACAAAAACTCTACCAAAACAAGACACTCAACATGCTTCTCCCTCTGAAGAGTGTTTGTTCTCTCATCCTATCTGTGACAGATTTCTAGTCACATTGCTTAATGCGCTACTGGAAGGTGCTCAGATACTATGGTGATGAGCACAGTATAAAAACCTATATAGGACAAAATAGACTCTTTCACCTGGAAGAAATTCCTTTAAAAATGTATCCTTTCAAGCACATTAGCAGGGAATCTTGCATTGCCTTACTTGCTTTTTCAGGGATAAGCAAAACTTCAACATTTGGAACCATCAATCCAACACGTCATTACCACTAAGTTAAGCAAAAAAAGAGTTTGTTGCACCTACTCAAACTCTCTAATAAGCAGGTCTCATCAAGAGCCATGTAAACAGGAATGTGGAATGGCAGGAGAGTGGGGGACAGCTTGGTTAGCAGAACACTGAGGCCTTGTCTATTTTGTTGCTCAGGAGGTATGAACCAACTCCCCGCCCCCAATAACAAAACTTTTGCCAGCATAAGCACACGTATAGCCACATTATGCCACAATAAAACCAGCTCAACAAGCAGCAGTAGCTATGCCAGCAGGCGAGCATCTCCCACAGATATAGTGCTGTCCACATAGAATCACAGTAGATTAGAGTTGGAAGGAGCCTCAGGAGGTCATCTAGTCCAACCCCCTGCTTAAAGCAGGACTAACCTCAACTAAGTCATCCCAGCCAGGGCTTTGTCAAGCTGTAGCTTAAAAACCCCTGTGAAAAACTCTTTCCTAATATCTAACCTAGACCTCCCCCATTTCAACTTGAGACCATTGCTCCTTGTTCTGTCATCTACTATCATTGAGAAGAGCCTAGCTCCATCCTCCCTAGAAACCCCTTTCAGTGAGTGCTTATGCCAGCAAAACTTATATCGCTCAGGGGCATTTTTTTTCCACATCCCTGAGCATCAAAAGTTTTGCTGGCATGAGTGCTACTGTAGAGAAGGCTTGAGTATAGTTTTGTTTCCCCAATACTACTTTAGATCTTTGTATAATTATCAAAAGGACTCTAAGCACGTATACATGGGCAAGTCCTAATCTGCAGTCTAACAGTTCTATTACAGCCTACGTGCATCTAGGCAAACCATCAAAAGGCCTTCCGGGCTCTATTACGTACTTGCTACTGTAAAATCTTCGTCTGATCTTGCTTGCTCTATTACACACTTAAATTGTTAAAACTAGACTGGCAAAGACAGGCCCTTCAGAAAGCGAAGTATCACATCTTACCTTCTGTTCAGACTGACACATTGGTAAACGTTCATCGGCATGGGGCAGAGGTCACTTGCTGGTGAATTCCCTGTACCTTGAAGTCTTTAAGCCATGATCTGAGGACTTCAATAACTCAGTCATAGGTTAGGGGTCTATTACAGGAGTGGGTGGGTGAGGTTCTGTGGCCTGCATTGTGCAGGAGGCCAGACTAGATCATCATAATGGTCCCTTCTCACCTTAAAGTCTAATTCCACTAAGTCCCAGCATTCTGGACTTCACCATATGCAAAATGGTGTTGTCTGCTTTCTTACTAACCTTCATCTTCAAAACGTCATCAGTTCTTCGCTACTTTCAGGATCCCGCTCAAAATTGCCAGACAGACTTCATAAGAGTCACCATAGACAGAATCAAGATTCTATCTACTCCCCACTAGCTTAGTGGCCTTTTTGTTGTTCCTTCACACAACCAGGCAACTATTGCTACAATTGCCTTCTCTGCCCCTCTGTTATATAAAACCACTTCTTTTGATTTCCCCACCACATGAAGTCTCTATAATTTTAAAAAACTCATTTTAAAAATTCCCTTGCTTATATTTTTTTAATTTCACTCCCTCTGCTAGTTAAGTTTGTGACTATTTAACTTAAAAGCAGTTAGGGCTACAGCTTGTATGAAAGATGTGTCACAAAATAAAGTTTTACTATGTAAATTTTTTTCTGGTAATTAAACTTTCATTACTGACCCTCACTATGTCTGTCTAGTCACTAGAGATAGTGTTTCTCAGTAGAAGATTAAAGACAAAAATCACTTATAAAAGTAAAAATGTGACTGTGTATTAAAACATCTACATGGGCTACTCAGGGTAATCATTCTTGCATTTTATTTAGTGGATCAAATAGATCAGACTACCTGAATTCCATTGACAATATTACTCTTCAAGAAGTTTGCCCAAAACAAATCTTCCACTACAAAGATTTAGAAGACCAACATACAGGTCCCTTAAATAGGATCTAGATAAAAAAGTTGTCTTATCCTGGGTGCCAGAGAAACTCAATCCAGAAAGAACAAGGTCAAGAAGTATTGCAGTGGATGGTGAAAGATGGCACCCAGCAAGGACCATACATCCCAATAGTGGTCCCACAGACCTAGATCCAGGATTTCTATATTTGAAATCTAGTGAGTTCAGATAATGCACTAGCCTCTACCTCCTCTGTCAAGTTTTTGTGGTTTTAAAACTGACATTTGTCTATTTTAAAAATATTGTTCTCTCCTCTATGGCTATGTGAAAAGACGCACAAAAACAGGGAAGACTGGCTGACGCTGCAGGGGGAAAAGTAAACTGATTACACAAACTGCTGTCACTTACGCAAAGTAAATTGAAAATAAAATCTTTCTGATCTATCATAATAGTTATAATAATCTTAGGTGTTACTTGTAACAACATCAACAGGTAAAAAATTCAGACAGAAGTGTGATCTTAAAATATAGTACTACTTCAGCAATATGCCCCAAAAGAATGGGCAATGCAGTTCAGACTCCTACTAGTTGCGTGTCATAACTTTGGTCTACCTCTACTCTTCAGTTCTGCTTCCCCACCTCCCAGTGGTACACATACTGAAGGAATAATTGCCAACCCCATGGAGATACAGAATTAACAGAAAGCTTCAAAATTGTATGCCCATACCTCCATAAAAAAGGCAAGGGTTAGGAGAATTAGACTGAAACATGGGAAGCCGTTCATAGCTTGGACTGCCATTAAATACGGCAATATACTGCTGCGTTCCACTAAAGTACACAGAAGATATGCACATGTGCATCCACAGAGTCATGATTTCTCAGAAAAGTTTAGGAGGTCGGTGTGTAATGGAGAGAGCACTGTGCCGCAGCAGCAGCGCTCAAGAATAGGACTGTCAGAGAGAATGGAATATTGGAGTCCAAGGAAACAGTGACGGGCGATAACAGCTTCACATTCTACAGTGAAAAACAGTCATGCAATCATTTCAACTCCACAGGAAACAGATGCAAGAACTAGTAAGCAAAGGAAAAGCTCACAAGTCACACTCAAAACTAGCACAGTTGCCCTTAGCGCTGAGATATTAAGTAGCTTACATAATATCATGCTGCTGCAGCAAAGGATACAAATGAATGCAGCAAACATGGACACACTTCAAGGTCTATTTTAATTTTAATGGTTGCCAAGATTACTTTAATTCCATCATAGCTCCAAGTAGTCTCATAGCTCAAACCTCCACACCACTCTTCAGGAATCTTGCATAACACTAGCAGTGAATAATCCAATTTAGACAAACTTAAAATCTGTAGTTATTACAAGGGAACGTTGAGGCAAATTAAGGATACTGTTTTGTTCTGGGGATTGCTACTGCTGCATGTTCCCCATCAGTTTTGCTTTACACTTACCCACACAAAAGCAACCAGCTCGACCCAGTCCTAAACAGGTCAGAACCAAGTTAGGTAAAACAGTATTTAGGTATTGTTTTAGTTTGGTTTCCTTTCTTTTGTTTTTTTCTTAAAAGAGTAGTAGACATGACACTAAAGGTTGCCTGTAGCAGTTTAATTAGCAAAGTTCTCAGAAAAAATATTCTTAACATTATCCTCTAAAACCAGCTGTAGTTAAAACAGTTATGATTCAAGCGTGGACAGAGGCAAGGAGACTTCCTGAAATCTGTAGCAGTCAGCATCTTAGCCACACTGTTCTACAAAACCAGGTAAGGGACCATAGTGATCTAACTAGCACAGTTTATATTCCTTATAGGATCCAAATGCAAAACTTAAATTTATTACAATTAAATTTTAGGACAAATAAACTGTCCTAATTGTCCTATAATTTAGGACAATTCGAGGATGGAGGAAAAGGAAGGAGAAATTCCCCCTCTCCATTCTCTTTCAAATAGCAAGTATTGAATTTTAGAAGTAGAGTGAATTGGAAGAGACGGTTTATTTCAGCTACTAATCCAGTCAATTATTGGGTCAGTAGCCAAAAATCAAATACAATCTTGTCCTACTAAAATTAAAATGTTACCTTTTCGCCTCCCTTTTCACGTCATTGCCACTCTTGCTTCCTTAGATTCTCTCTCTCAACCTTTACTCCTGTCTCTCCCTGACTCACTCAGAAGTCCACATATTTTAGTGACCATTTCTCTGACTGAGCCTATAATGCGGCTTCTTCAGCCAGCCTGAGCTCATCATTCAAGGACTGAGAAAGCTGTCTCTGAAAAATGCCAGTAAAGGAGAGCAATTCAACATAAAGGACCAGATTTGGTTTGGCACTAATGCTACCACGAGATATGCATCTCAAACAAAAGGGAAGTAGGACAGAATATCTTCTCCATTCCTCCCTCACTCAGCATGATACAGTAGCTCCTTTCTTCAGGACCCTGGAAGTCCCCTCCCACGTGAGTGTAGAAGAGGTCACATTTCTCTTCCAAACTCTGAATGACCCAGGATTGCTTCTGTGATGTTCCTGTATAAAACATTTCCCCAGTGACCCAAAAGGAGCAGCAGAAACTGATCCTGATGGCATCAGCTTTGCTCTACTGCACTTGCTCTTGCAGAAAGCTTCTTGGTAACAGCTGTGCGATCCTGCACCAAATTTAATTCACATTTTAAAAAAGTTTTCTATTGTTTGCAAAACTCACCTAAAGATAAGAATAGCTGCAATATCCCATTTTATGCACAGTACCTAGAGTTCTCAGGCTCCAGAAATTCCTGTAAGACCCACAACTGACTTAAAGTTGGACACCCTTAACCTATCTTGTATTACACTGCGTTTCCAAGGGACTCATTTCACTTTTAATCCTTGAACACTGAACCTGAAAGATTTTCAAAACTATTAAGCCAATTTTCTACAGCCTCACAAAATCTTATTCTCAAAGCTACTTTTTTAATTGCCTCAAATATGGAACTTTGTCACACGGATTGACAATTGGATGTAGAACTAAGCGAAAGGTTATAACAAAGCACAGAAGTGGTGACAGAGAGCCACAACAGATTGTTGAATAGATGTGATCTCATTTAACACCTTCAATGAATGGATTTAGAAAAATAAAAACAGTACATAAGTGGACTATGCAGATAATACTAATTGGGGAGGAGCTATGAACTCCAACAAGGTCAAAAGATTAAATAGGGAATGACATTGCTCTCGCTAAAAGCTAAATTAGTGTCCCAATAGGCTTTTCTCTCCTCTCCCACCCCCTCCCCCCCGGATGCTATAGTTCCTATGCAGAAGTCTAAGTTATTATATTTATACTATGCTCACCTCTGGGTATCTAAATGCCTTACAAAATTACAGTGTCACCAAAAATCTGATGCTGTTTGGCATTCTGCCATTTTTTTCACTAAATTTGAATGTTTGTGTTTTTTGTTTCTTGGTTATTGTTCTTTTATTCTTCTCTTTCTCACACCATCTACTGATTCAGTTACTCTAGTAGGAGGCAGTGGTTAATGTAAAAAAAGCTAAGGTGGAGCAAGAGTCTGTTCACAAACTCCTAAAATCAGATTAATGCTTTAAAGTTATTTGATATCAGGGATCCCGAGCGTTCAGGTTGTGTACAGAATTGGTTCCAGCTCTAACAAGTCTTGAGATATTAACAACCACTAATATTAGATCCGAATTTAAAAGCAGAAAGCAAGCTGGTAATCAGAATCATGCAATTTTAGTGTCTTATCTCTCATGATTCAATGATAAAAAGAAATGAACACCACTTGTTTGCTGGAATTCTCAGCATTCTTTTCTAACCCTACGAGTTTAAAATATATAAGGGACACTAAGGTAAGTCAGGATTTATTTTGTTTTATACATATTCATTGGAATAGTTTTGCTCTTTTGGCACTTATCCAGAACCATAGGTTTCATGACTACACATGACACCTATTTTTGGACCAAACTCCATAGAAAAAAAATTCACCTACTAATCCTTAGTACACCAGAGTATGCACAGCCTCTGTTGTATCCGATTCCCTTCACACTATTTGATGAGACTGACACAGTGATGCCTACAATTCAAGTGATTTCAAATAAGAGTGGCCACAGTGATGACACCTAAAAGACAACCATCCCTTTCCTCCCATTGATACCAGTGTGTCACAAAACAAGAATCAGGTTCGCTCTAAAACTTTGACAGATAGGTTAATCACAGGAGTCCTTACCAGCTCCTACAAGAGACCTGAAAATATTACACCATAAATAATCCAGCCACCGTGGCATACAAACACATAAAGGAAAAACAGATCCATGAGTCTCCGCTTCTTTACATTTTCACTCCCTTCCTCACTCATAATTTCAACACACCATCATGTGCAGAAGCAATAAACCAGGGGTAGGCAGTGGGATTATACACCAGTTACAATACACTATCTTAAATTGCCTTCCTTTTCAGGTCAGTGTGACAGTCAGTAAATGCCTGGCTCAAAAGTGCATGCAATCCAGCATTAAGGTTCTGTGTCTCAGGTCATCATAGCAGAGTAAGGAACGGTCAGTAACCAAGGACTCAGACACAAGCTCCAAAATAAAAACTGAGGGCATATGGATTTACATAATACAATGTGTAAAAGCACCACTAGGGTTACAAGTTATGTCTAGGGGCCAGCAGTCTCAAAAGACTAAGTGTCAGACAGTGGACACTATTAAAGCCTACTTGTTGGACTGATTTGCTGGATTCCTCTCTTGTCTCCGGGCTCATTTAAAATCCACCAACACTAAATATCTGGGCTTTAAAAAAAAAAAAAAATCAGTCGAACAGAAGGAAAATTCAAAAAGCAGTTTCTGCAAATGTCACTCAAGTCCTGCGAACGTCTCCTTTTCTCAGTATGCATAACATATGGCAAGCACAAGCATCCACCTTGTGGACTACCCCAGAGCATGAAATAAGTTGCCAGTTTGCTAGCTAAATACTTACTGCCTCAGTCTGTTTGCTTGACCTTGGCCAGATTACTTATAGTCCAAAAACTGATTTTACAGATTCAAAGATGCTGAATGTACATTTTTGTAAGAGCCCGTCCTACCTTCTGACCTTTGCCTTGTTCATCACCTCCAGGACTAATTAATTACTACTCCATAAGAGTCACAGAGGAAATGTGAGCAAGCAAAGACACCAAATAAAAATACTTTGCACTGACATAGCACTTTTGATCAGAGAAACTCAAAGCCCTCACCGACATTATATTGCAGTACAAATGTAGCCTTTTACTAAATATCCCTGTACCCCCACCTCAAAGACAACATTCTGTATTTCTAGAAAGAAATAAAATACAGCTTGTTACCTGAATTTTAAAATCTCAAAATACCAACACTGGATTCCAAGACTTACATGGAAACCACATTACAGAAGAAAACTACATACAAGTACTTTAAAATGAAAAAACAAACTGTAAAAGTTCCATGAAACCACAAACAGAGCAGTCAGGTACTGACTGAAATTGAAGAGATTTTTGGACTAAGATAGTAATAACATGCATCTCATCCAAGGTTTCATCTTGAAACTCTTTACAAATATTAATCCTCACAACATCCCTCTAAAGTAGGTGTTCCTCCATTTTACAAATGGGAAAATGGACGTCCTTGCCTATCTTGAAGAGAATCTGAGCAGGTTTCTTTCTTCACCCCAATACAGAAAAAGGCTGTGAAGGGAATAATCAAACCTCAACCAGCAAGTTTCTGGTATTGTTACCTTGACAGACTCAGGAAAAAGTTAATTGAACAAAATAGGCACTAACATGATCTGCTATAGCAAGTTTTTCCAAAATAAATGGCCCTTGAGTTTTAAGTTTCAGAGCAACAGCTTATTTCATTAATCCTACAATTTTATTAGATAAAGTGCTGATCACCTCCTTCCTTGTAACACTGGCAAAAAATAACATATTCCCATAATAAGTCAAATCCGCTCCCCTTTTTTGCCATTTGTTTATACATATTTGGTTTTGGAATGAACTTTGAGGAAGATGACAGCCTTGGAGACTGAAGTCCTCTAATCTTGTCAATACCAACTTTTCTTATGGTATCTTACACATGGCATGAAAAATGCAATGGATATCTACAGACCCAAGGATGAAACCACCTAACCAGGATGAAAAATATAAGTGTCCCAAGCCAAGGCCACTCCATCAACTTAACAGAGTAAATCTTTTGCATATAATAAATAGTACACATTGCCACAGAAAGTTTCTATTTAATTACATGCAAAAGGCTACATTAAAAGAATGTTAAGGTTGCAAAGACAAACACTTAAAAGTTAGGAAATTTGGCCCCCTTGTATGACAGTCTTTAATAACATACTATTTTTTCCCCAGAACCCTTGCCTCATTCAATGCACAGGTCAGACTGTGCTCTGAGAATGTATCATGGTTGAGTAATGAAGGAGGCTGTTCTACGGTAGGACTACTGCTTCACTTGTTGCAGAAGTTGGAAAGCGTGTAGTGAGTAAGGCAGAGGATTCCTGGAAGAGAAAGGATGGTTCTATGGTTAAGGCAACTGAATGCTTCTCTGAAGAAATAGAGTCTACCCCTGCCTCTGCCACAGACTTTATATGTGATTCTGGACACAACACTTGGACCAAACTATTGTGTTTCTGGGTGCCCAATCTAAAACCCTAAAGTCTGATTTGCAGAAGTCCTGAGGATTCCCAGCTGTTGGGAAATCAATGAGAGCCATGCTTTGACTATGGGAGGAAAAAATATCAAGCATGAGGCATCGCCAAATCAGCACCTAAAATTAGTTGACACTTAAAGATTAAGGTTAAGTGCCTCAGAGCCCACTCTGTAAAATGAGAATACCATACCTCATCTCACAGAGGTATTGTAAAAAGATAAAATTAATATTTGTAAAGCACTCAATTTCTATAATGCACCACAGAAAAAAGCCTATAAGGAAATTAATTCGGTCTTCAGAGCAGGATTTGAAAAACATGCAAGCGTATGGAGACAAACATTAAACGATGAGGATAAAAAAGATAAGCATAAATGTCTATGCACGGAGGGGAAAGGTGAATTAAGGTTGCACAAGCAACTTTAATGCTGGTGTTTTCTAACTTAAGTGCCTGACTTTGCAACATTGATAATATTCCTTAAAAGTCATTTTCTGTATGCAATTCACTAGGTTTTTAAAACAACAAACTGAAAAAAATGAATTTCATTATGTGGAATCATTCTCATACGCATAAAGATCCAACAGGAAGATTGGAGTCTTTAGATCCATAGCAGACCTCTGCAACTTTACCTAATGGAGTTACTGATAGCAGTAGCGTGGACCAGCCATTAATTGGGACAACACACATGCACACTGTGCCAGTGGGTTTCACAGATATTTGCTGACAGAGGAATATTGAAACTCAGGAATCTTGGGTTCTCCACCAGGTTCTGGAGGTGAATGCGCTCTGGTGTTTTTCCCCAGAACATGTTCCCCTAATCTTGTTCTTGGAAATGGCTGAATAGTTTTGCTGAAACTTAAAAAATAATCATCCTGAGGCAAACACCCAGTATGGAAAATTTCATCTTAAATGGTTAAAATTTGGGAAAGTTATAACCAACTGAAAATAGCATCTTATGTGAAGTGTCAGATAACCTTAACCAGAGATGGAGCTACCAACTCCACCTATAATACATTTAAAAACAACAAAAGTATCCTAACCACATCTCTCTCTCCTCATTTCTTTTTTGCTTTTGGGCTTCACATCATTTTCCTATAACAAACGATGGTGCATTTCCCCTTCCCCCACCTCCAAATCGTTTCCTCTTCCCACATGTTCTCTGCCTCTCTCTCTACATTTTCTGACTCTCCTCAAAAAAAAATCACTCAAGATCTTTTTTTAAAACTTCTCATCACCCTTTCCCCTCTCCATTTCAGTTTATTCAGCAGACACCTAAGCTTATTAGCTAAAGACTTATATGAAAGATAAGGAGCTCCAGTGTTCAAAGGCAATGCCCAAGCGAGAAGACAACATCTTAACTCTCCTCCAGCAGATGGGATCCCTAGAAGGATTCTGTCTCTGGACCTTACTCAGGGGTTCTCTCCCTTTCTATCAGGCTCTAGCTACAAGATGTTTGAAAATCTGAAGCCTTCAACTCCTTTTGGGCTGCGGTTCTTTGATATCTGATCCCACTCTGGAGAATAGGGTTCTCTCTTCTACTCTGGCGCACACACCAACAGCCAGCTTCAATGACCAACTCTGCTGCTACCACTCCCCCACAAGCACCCCCCCCAAAGAGCAACACGGCATGATCCTTATCAGTTTCATTACTGCCCAGAGGTCTCCCATAGCAAAAAGAAAACTGACAAGACTAATCCATTTTTGAACTGTTGCAGCTTAGCAATAATTAGTTGAGTCTGCAGACTTAACCTTGGTTAGCATCCATATGTTCTCTTTGAAATCATAAGGTTTAGAAATTTTTTTAAACGAAAGCTTAGATTCTGCAGGCACTGATGATACTCGTCCAGAAAAGCATTCTATTAACCACAGGCATGACACTTTCTCAGGGTGCTCAGGACCATAAGCCACTGTTACCCTCTGCCTCAGCAAGAAAGTGGTTTGCTTCCTGACACACCTGTCTGCCTCACCATCAAACTTCTCGAGAGTCTACCATTTTTAACCTCACCTTGCAGGTAACGTTCAGTAAATACCAGTTCCTGAACAACCTGGAAGAGCGTTCCTCTGCAGTATACAATCCTTCTCCTGGGACTGTGATGGGAATAGGTGCAGGCTGACAACCACGTTCACAGTTGGCCTGTAGTCCTTCCTGCAGCTGTCCAAAACCACATCATCTTCTTTCTGACTCAGCCCTCCGGCTAAATCACAATCTGTGTTCCCACCTTCCAGGGGAGGTTTTGGCTCCTCGGCCGCTTCCCCAGTGGCCGCGGCAGTCATTCATCCCACCACTTCCTCAGAGGCAGTCACTTATCCTGCCACTTCCCAGTGACTAGTAGGGTGGGAGGAAGGGTCCTGGCCCAAAGATCCTGTGAATCGCAGCCTTTTGCTGTGCCCCTACTTCCTCTTCCTGCTGCTATCTCCCTGAGCCATTTTCCCCAGTCCTAGCACCTACTTCACCTGCTCTCAAGGCCCGCCATGATCCACTTTCAACAGCCTGCCAGGAGCTCCTCTGGCTCCCCCGGAATCTGTCAGCAGTAGCTCTGTCTCAGGTGCTACAGGCCTCTCGACCTGTGGGAAACACAGCCCTCTCTCCTCAGGCTCCAGGCCATGTCTGTTCTGCTCTGGCCTGCAGCTCCTTTTATATGGGCCTGCTGACCTTTAATTGGCTGTTTCTCCCTGCTGCTCTCTTATTGGCTGCCTTCCTAGGGCTGCTTTTAATGCTTTAAGTGCCAGCATGGGAGCAGATGCCACACCACAGACACTCAGAAATTACCCAGTTTGTCGTCTCCAAAGAGACAAAACACCACCACCCTATTGGCTCAGCTGAGGACACACACTTTACCTTAATACACAGCACTGAGTCAGTTTATAGCAAAACTAAGCATACATTTATTAATAAAGAATACAGATGTAAATGATATTAAACAACAGAAAAAGAGATAGGTAGGGTTACAAACAAAAACACACTTTTAGTGACTAAAACTTTAATTTTAACGAGTTAAAATCTTTGCCTAAACAGTTCATCAAGTTAGCATCATTCCTAGCCCTTTGGGCAGGAGGTCCCGCCATTCACAGAATCGGAGGGTACTGTTCCCTTTGTCCCCCATGTGATGGATAACAAAAAAAGAGTCCCCTTTCCTTCCCTCTTATAGCCCAGAAAACCCTTGAAAAGTTTTCTTTGAAAAGAAATTCCAGACCATGCTCCTCTCCCATGATGCTGGTTCTCCAGGGTGCAGGTACTAAGCCCCTTCTACTTCCTCTGCTTAGTTTGTTTTTTGGATTGGCTTGATCAGTTTGTTTACTTTAGACAGCGAATGTACTTCTATTGACTTTTGCTTGGAATTGAGCCATGCTGTTTTCACATCTACCTATTACTCTGGCCCAGGTGGACAGATAAATCCACATTCCTTTGACTAAGGCACGTTTGTTTCCCAACTGCCTCCAAAATACATTTCTAGCACATATACATAACTCTGTACACAAACCCCAACATATATCACAAAATGATATTCGTGACCAGTGTTGTCACCAGTTTTCATATGACATCTTACAAGATACTACTGTCTGGCTAAATATTCTGATAGCAACGTGCAGGGGAAGCCCTTCATCTTTTGGGATAGCTGGGCTCTTAATGTCATAGTAGATGAGTGGGTTTTTTAAGCCCTGCCTTATACCTCTTTAAAGTCTGCCTCTCCCAACGCCCTTCTTAAAAGACATCCCTTGATCCTGCCCTAACCACTGTCCTGTGTCTAGCCTTTCCTTTCTCAAAGAGCTTGAGACCATCACGTTCAGAACTCTTCTGTCACCCTGCCACACAATATCCTTTTGAGGTTTGTCCTAGTTATAGCATAGAATTCCCATTCTGTCATTGGGCTTCTAAATTTTCATTGAAGACTCCTCCTCTTCAGGCTCAGTACAGCCTCTTGACACTGTGAATAATTCTAGTCTCCTAAACATCCATGTCTGTTGAAGAATCTTAGGTTCCCACCAGCCGTGGTTCCATATTTATATCTAATGGCTCTCTCCTAATTGTCAGAACTCCTCTACACCAAACCTTCACTCCCTGCTCACTGTCATTTCCTATCCAACCCCTCTCCCCTTTCATACATCCGTTAAACCTTAGCCACTACTTTTATGCTGATAACACTAAACAGTAACATTTCTTGAAAAAGCGATGACTCTTCTTTCTTTATCCTCTTTAGCTCTCTTGACCAAGGAAATCTTGTGGCTACCCCTAATCTTTTAAGTTAAATGCCTCACACAAGTAGTTCTCTTGGGCAAGAAGAGCATCTTCAAACATGACCCTCTCTCTCCAGTCATCCTCTCATCTCAGATCTTCCGCTTGCTGCCTTTGGATGTAATCATGGTATCTTCCTGACCCTGAATTTTCCTCTTATCACTATTTGTCTAACTGGAGAACCTAGGAGCCCTAGTCCTAGACCAGCAACTCACTGTGCTGAGTGCTGTACAAATACAAAAAGTCAGTTCCTACTCAAAGAGAGAATCTCTTCTTGCATCACCAGTTTGACATTACCCATGTATGCCATTGCCTTGACTCCACTTCCAGGCCTTCATCTCCTCTCACTTGCTCTATAGCCTCCTTCAAGTGTCAACCCTCCACACCCAAGCATAGGTAACAGAATGTCGTCCTTCTCACATGTACAAATAAGCATGACCATGTCATTCCATCCTCAAACATTGGCTTCCCAATCATTTTAGAACACAACTCAGTTAATCTTTGTTATAAAGTGGTCTGTGGAGTTGCACCAACTTCTACTCACTTTCTTCTAACACCTACTTCATCTCTTAATTTTGTTATTGTTGGTGAACAGCTTTTTCCTCTGTAAATCCAGCTGCCTGGAACAACCTTCCTTTATACTTTGGGGACAGTTTTCTGATTTGGACACTGGTTCAACCTCTCCCCTACAAACTTGTACATGACTTTCTGATCAACATTAGTCTTCATTTACAAGACTTGAGCATGTGATATGACATGCATGTGTTTGAGCACAACTGTAGAATAAATGGGTGCTGCAAAAATCAGAGAAGTCTAAAATTCCTGCCTAACAAGACAGTATCATCATTATATCAATTTATTTGGCCATAAAGCACCAATGTTTTCTTTTAACCACTTGCATACCATATCTCCCTGATGTGTGACCGTTCCAGTTAGAGAATTGAAGCAGCACAGCTTTTGATACATAAGATGTCAAAGCACAGCCTAGTATTCAACACCAGTCACCTGGCCAACAGCGGCCCTCACGTTTAATACTGAGATGAGAAGGCTCCAAGATAGATGTCTGCATGCAGTGCTTAATCTTGAAATGAGCAAGCAAGACTTTTTGCATGTTGAGATCTGTAGTTTCCAGGGGTTGCACTTTTACATTAAGGGAGGGTAGCTGCAATCTGTTTTCTTTTATGCATGTGACCTTTGAACTCTTGCCAATGCAGCCTTTGACTGGATAAAGTTTGGATAGCCCAATGTACATCCAAAGGACTAAACAATTATGCTTTTTGTTGCATGCACCTCAGCTACACAGGGCACAAAATGGATGGCAATTTACTAAGAGCTGCAAGAGAAAAAAGCGAAGCTACAAGCTATTGCTTCAGGGTCTTAGGCAGGAAGATGGCCAATGGAGTTGTTACAGCTAGTGTTCCCAAAAGAGATTTGGTTTCGGAAGTCTTTAACATAAAAGCATTTACACAGCATGAGAATTGCTTGAGGAAATCAAATCTCAAATTCCTCCATCTTATTTCTACACTTGCTGATTCTCACCACTTCAGAGCACCAAACTAACCTCCAAGAGCCCAGAAAAACTTCACTGAAACACGCTACATTTATTTTGGGTTAAGTGTTTGGTGAATTTGATTTTGGTTTCCTTCACTGTCCATACAATGACATCTTTACACAGACTGTACAACATTTCTATGAAGCTTTAGAGTACAAATCAGTAAAAATTAGAGTTTACTAAATCCTTATTCCTTGTTAGAGCACTGCCATCAACCACTCAGTCTTTATCTTAAACTATTAATGGGACAGTTTTTCACCTCCAGGCTGCTGGTACAAATCCATCTCAAATCCGTAAAGACTAGCAGCTCTCACTATCTGACAAATGTTTAGTGATCTATGGAAACGAGTGTAGAGGGCACCTGATTAGAGAATTTGTCAGAAAAACTTTGCCATCAGTGCTGTTATTTAGTGCCAGATTTTTGGCAGAAATTTTCTTCCCTCTACTGAAATTAATGGGCCGTAGAGTTAACGCCACTTTCCCCACTACAGATGGTTCTTCTAGGTCAAGCTTGTACTGCAAATGCCTATGCTATGCCTCCCTACAGACAGGGGACTTCAGATGAGAGATTTAAAGATCACCTTATCTCTTATCTTAGATTCCTCTTTCTTATCTTCCTATTTAGTCTAGGGTGCTTTGAATGCTTTTGATCCTACCATATTTTGTAGGTGTCTCAGTCACCAGTAATCTCGTTGTGGGACTGGTCCTTACTTCTCAGACTACTCCTCTTCCCTTCCTAGTTTACATCTCCCTTTCCTCCTAATATAAAGTGCCTCAGGTCCCCAGTCTTGATCCACTTCTCCATATCTGATCTCCCTATGGGAGATCTGCTAACTCAGCAATCACTTTTCAAAGACGACGTCTAACTCTACATCTCCCTCAGATAATTATTTCTTCATTTATCTTATTTCTTGGCCCGCTAGCAGAAATCTATAACAATTTCCTATTAAATGTTTTCAAGACTAACTTCTTCCTTTCAGGTAGAATGGCCTCTAACCTCTGATGCCAGCATTTATTCCCCTTTTCCTCTTTTATACATACACCAATTAATCTTATGTCTCTCTGAGGCTACCCATCACCTTAACTTTCACTCCCAAAACCACAAAATTCGGAGACATCATGGATCATTAACCTCCATTTTCCTCTCTTCTGCAAGTCATCCAATGCCATCTTCGGAACACTGCTGAAATCTCTACTTATGCTTTCATCACTTCTTGAATCAACAACTGAAATGTCTTTTTGAAGACTTACTCTCAACATCAGGGGATCAGAATGTTGCATCCAGACTGTTCTCTTCTTTCATGAAGCAGGACTATATTACCCCATCCTCCACCATGATCACTGGCTTCAAGTCCATCACTAATTGAAAACTGCCTTCATTTTCATAACGAGGGACTTGTTGCACCCTATCACTGTCATAGCCACTTCAAATAATTCTGCTTCTCCAGTCTTTGCTACCTTTCATCCTTCTCTTTGAAACTTCTCAACACTGCAGGTGACTCTCACTCAAGTTGGCCCATGTGTGCCTTCTCTTTGCAACACCTAACTTTTTTTTTAATCTTGCCTTCATTGCTTCTTGTTTCATTTAGAACATTATTTTACAGATGCTAGACCTCAGATGCTCAAAACACACCTCAAGAGGCCAAGTATACCTTCGAAAGTCTTAAATACTACCTATGTCCCATCTCTCAACTGCTGGGTGAGAGTCAAAACTCGTCAACTATATGTTTTTAAACCACGGTTAAATTAAAAAATATTAAGTTTCTAATCCTTTGTCAAGGAAGTACAAATATTATAGTCATGTGTACTCAACACTTATGCACATTTTAATACAAATTGAGCGTGAGTTTCAGACTCCTTGCAAATTGTTAATGTTTCACTCATTCATCATAGAGTTCAGTTACCCTTAATTATACCCCTTTTCCTCAGTCCTGCATTTTCTATGCCCTTCACTGAGCGAACATTTACTCATCTTAACTGCTTTTATATTTCTACTATTATTTTACTCTCTGCATGTCACTTTTTCCTTTCTATTTGTAAGACTCTCTGTTTCCAACTTTAAGGTCTTTTGACAAAGGTTTGAATATATCTTACAGAAGGTGCTATCTAAAAATAAATTGCATGCATGCTGAAGGAGAGGGACTCAAATATATTATGTATAATAATATTGCCTCCAATGATAAGATTTTACTAACTGGCATACAAACCACACATTATGAGCAACAGTTGGGAATTCAGCCTTAGGTAAAACATTTATTACCCTGGTAAAACTGATCACTATAGATTAGAATGAAATTGAGTAAATGGCAAACACACACGAGTAAAATAAAATAGATATTCTGAATGGAACACAGACTAAGAATCCTCCTGTATAATAACTGAATAAAATGCTGTGAGGATCTCACATCAAACAATTGGATTTATTGTGGAAAAGCAGCTATTTCAATCCTTATGCTCCCCCATGCAATAAAATTAGCTGGAGTCAAGGTCAAAATCATCATTTAGACAAGCCATATGAGAGTCATTTATGCTCTTTGCAAAATAAAATACCCTACTGCAGCTCACTAGTCAGGTGATGTGCCAGTCTGGTGAGCATCAGGCATGTCTTGATTTAATCATTTTACTGAGGAATTTTATAGTTGAAGTGACATTACACTCAGACAAATGACACTCTGATAAGATGCACCTTGTTACCTACACATCTATTCCTTCTGTTTTCAGTTTTATGCCCTCTTGGATTACAGACAAAACCTGCAGTTTTCACTGCCATCGGTACTGCAAAGGTGATCTAGCTATGGAGGAGCAAGCTGTGTTCTATTTTGCTTCACGAACAACAGGATTGCCAGCTCAATTCTGATTCCAGAACCTGTATGTTGATAATGTTAAGAAGCAGAAAGAACACAGCATGACATTCAGAGAGCAAGCTGTGCTTTCAGTGCTGAAAGCACACAAAAAAGTTATTTCAATTTGTAAAGTATATATTAATACAAAATTTTGCAACTGTGAGTGCCTTTCCTCAGAAGATCTAAGAATGCTTCACAAACAAGTATGCCTTATGGCAAATATGGCAAGTAAATTTTATTAAATTGCTATGCACATATCTGTAAGTAGGTATATGCTCATTTCACAGACTTTGAAACCAAGTTGTAGTGATAAGCCCAGTAAATCTATTAAGGAGTCTTGATTCTCACGCTCCCTACTTATCACACACCAGTCACTAATGCCAGCACTTCCCAAGTTTTTTGGGGTTTGAAAACCTCATTTTATGAATGTCTAATATCAGTTACCTTAAGCCTGATTTTGAAAGGTCTCACTCAATTCCAACTGAAGTCAAGAGAAGCTCACTAATTAGTAAACTGCAATTGGAAATTTTAGCTGGGTAAGACTTAACAAGTCACATCAGTCATTTAATGACTTTGACCTCTATAAGTCAGGTCCAGAGAATCTAAGTTGAACACTTAAAAACTGAGGTTCCCACAATCAGGGGCCACTTTGAAAATTTGGGCTGACATACAGAATTCCAAGATGTCAGAGAAAAGGTTATAAAAATTACGTTAACATGGACTTGGTGGCAGCAGCAACTGTCTAGTGAAAATCTGAGGCCAAACATTAAAGCCTCAAGCATGAAAAAGGTGCTTAACTTTACTTACCCTTGTCCCAATTAAGTTAATGTGATTAAAGTTATGCATGTGCGTTTATAGGATCAGTTCCAAAACACTTATCAGGTCATTTTGCTATTGACCAGGTATTACAATCTCATCATTAAATTAACATAGCATTGTAAAATCACTGAAGTTTACCAATTTAGGCATGTTTACCCACCCACCCTTTACCATGAAGATAAGAGTTATAGTTACTTGCTCACACAAAGGAAAAGCATTTGCCTTATGCAAGTAGAATTTTGCAAGACCAAACTAATACATACTACTAACAGTTCTAGGTGAGAGTAACTGAAGAAAAAGAGGGGAAAAAAGAGCACTGGCTAATAATCCTCAGAGGTCATACCCACACTACCAAAAAAAAAAAAAAAAAAAAGAGTATTTTAAGCATGTTACGTAACACCCTAGTGTAGACCACATAAATTGTAGGTTTAATATATCAGTCAAGATAAATCCTAACAGAAAACATACTCTTTACCTTTACTAGCTAACACATTAAAACCACAACTTATTCTGTCTGCACTAGGATTTTAACATGCATTAATTATTAGTTAACATATATAAAATACACCTTTTCTCTAGTGAAGACAAGGCCTGAAAGTCTTAAAGCCCAGCAAAGATATGTTTTACTACGGTATATTGCCTTAAAAGTTGCATACATTTGATTTAGATTCATTATTGTACCAAAAGGACTGTTGATTTGTAAACCTGGCTTAATAAATGAACAGACAACCCTTCAGTCACTGGAACAAACCCACACACTGTAGTAATTGGAAAGCAGTAGCATTACAGAAGGAGAAGGAACAGCATGTACTCCCAGGCATCCTCATTCAACACATCTCACTTCCTATAGCAACCACACAGATTACAGCCCACAAACAATCCCACCATGCTAGGCAATGGAGGTGGTGGTGGGCTTTGCTGCTCCCACTGCAGTGAGGATCAGCTCCCACTTGTTAGGTATTGTTTGTTTCTCTTACAATCAGGCACAGTCTTTGCTGAGTTTAGAAGTTCTTGGAGACAGGGATGCACAACTCTTCCCAGGCAGAAACTCCCAACACCCACAGCAATACTCTCCCTCCACCTGGGAGATTTACAAGGTCAAATATGCTATGATCCCTGACATAGAAGGTCCATCATCATGCTTTTTATCTTGTGAAGCAAGCACTGGTCATTGGAAGGAAATATGAAGGAAAATAGGTGTCCTTTCCAGGGATGGCAGACTCCAAAAAGATGATCAAGGAAGCAAATGGGATGGAGGTATCAGACTATGGGTGTTCCAGTCTTTTTCCAGGAGATAGCAGGGGGTACCTACAGTGATAGCACATGGCAGAGTCTCAACATGGATACTCAGGGGTGTCTCCAAGGTCTGGATTTATCTGGAGTATCTCTCTTTGAGGGGAAGTTCAATGCCAATGTTCTAGTGCTTTTGGCCTCTCTAGGGAGAGATCTGGTGGGGCAGGTCCCGCAAACACTGGATATGCTGTCAAGGGGTCACAAGTAAGCTCTCACACAGACAGAGAAGAGTCCCAGTCTTCCTTGAGGAACCAAGGTTCCCACCATCGGAGCAGGGGAGAGGCTCCATGGAGAAGAGAGCTCTCTTACCTAAGAGACTTATGTGGGAGCCCCGTCTTAGGAGCAAAGAATGACACCTACAGAGTAAGAAGAGTTTCTGTCTCAGAAGATGAATCCCTGTCCCATAGCATGGCTATGAAGGGATCCCACCCTAAGGTGACAGAGGTCCTTCTCCCAGTGGGTCCCTCTCTCTCTAAGGGGTCCCACTTTAAGCAGATGGGCATTCTTGCCTGCAGGCTTCCCACTGCGGGCTCTGCGTAAAAGGAATGGGGGCCCCAGTCCCCACAGGGGAACAGTCTCAGGAAATCCCCTTCCCTATTGGGGTCCTGCATTAAGGGAATCAGGGTGCCCCTCCACACACATTAAGGGGACCAGGGCCTGTCTGTGGGTTCCCTGCCTGGGTCCCACACACACACGGGTCAGGGTCCCCCCCCCACACTAGGCTCTTTCCCACGGATACCCATCGGGGTCCCCCATACACACATGTCAGGGGGTCAGGGTCTGTCCCAGGTATATCTGTCAGGGTCCCATACACACACACATATTGGGGGAGCAGGATCTGTCCCCAGAATAGCCATTGGGGCCCGCCCACATGCATGTTGGAGGAGCCAGGGTCTGTCCTGGGGATACCCATCCAGGTCCCCCCCACACACACGTGGGGGGTCAGGGTCCCCCCCCACACACACACCAGGGGGTCAGGGTCCCCCCCACACACACACACACCGGGGGGGTGTTGTGGGGTCAGGATCCCCCCCCACACACACACACACCGGGGGGG
>ML675616.1:2595922-2617896 GCA_007922155.1 Mesoclemmys tuberculata | reverse complement strand
GCAAACACGAAGCAGTGCCCTTAAAGGCCGTTAGACTATTCCAGTAAAGCCTCAATAGTTGCAGAACGGGGCCCGAGAGTTGTCGACGCAGCCTGTCCGCCAGGCCTGATTCTGACTAGGGCCTCGCGTTACTACCTCACACAGCACCTATTTTTTAAAAACAGCACGGTGATTTGTGTTGCAGTCCCGCCTAGAGGCCCCCAGGCCCAACGGGGCTAAGCATGGTACAGACACATCGCCAGCGACAGTTCCTGCCCCAAGCAGCCTACAGGCTAAATAGAAAAGACAGTCGAAGTATAGGTGGGAAACTGAGGCAAACAGAGACTTGCCTAAGGTCAGGCAGCGGAGACAGGAATAGGAGCTAGAGCTTTCACCTTAGCAGTTCTACAGACTTGGAGCCCCCTCGCCTGCTACAACGTAACAACATCTGTGGCTGTTTTGTATGGAGGCAGGCACATCTGGTTTGAGGGTGACCCTGGGCGGCCTTCATATGTCTGTAATGATACAGTTAGCAACACTGCAACTTTTTTTCCCCTTTCAAACAATTTTTTTGGCTTTACAAAATATTAGGTACCCAAAAACTTCGTTAACGCAGTCAGGTTGCTCAGGGCTGCCTCATGCCTTTCCACAACGCTCGAGTTCAGCCACGATCCAGACCTTTGAAAACTCGGAAAGGAAGCATTAAGGTAACACAAACACCACGAAATACAAAGTTCAGGTGTATGCCACCCCTGCTCTGTGAATGCATCTTCGCTCCCAGAGAGCGAGTGTTTCTCTGAGGATGTAAAAAACAAAAAACTGCTTTTTGGAGGCCCAGTTCTCTGTTGAACCGCTAGTCACTGAACTGGGTTTTCAAAAGCCATAGTTTTATTACTATTTGTTTGTATTTCTGCATCCCTAGGGCTAGAGGCCTGGGGCCCATTGCGTTAGGCATGTACAAAACCAGAACACAGACAGTCCTTGCCCCAGAGGGCTTACAGTCTAAGACAAGAGATAACAGATCGACGCAAACAAGCAGCTGGGGGGAGGACAAAGAAGCAATGAGAATATTGGTCAGCCTGATAGTGGTCTCAGCAGCCCAGCTGTTGTCAGAATTTTGGGCCAGACTCATCATGGAAAAGATAATGGGGTAACTTTGCAGAGGTTTATAGGGTGCTGCCCCCGAAGCAGGAGGGGCAGCATGGGAGAAAGCAGGAAGGTGCTTGTTTGAAAATGTAACAAATGGGTGACGGAGGCTGGCATCATGGGCTGGAGTCAACATTTTAATAGCGAATGGGAGAGGATAGGGAGAGTGGGGGTAGGCTGGGAAGGACCATGAAAGTGAGGGCACGTTTATGTTTTTTGTGGCAGAGAAAGGAGAGCCAGTGGTGCAGGACACTCAAGCTGCCATCCACAGCTCTGATCCCTGCCTTTGGGTAGTGAAAGAAAGTTAAGAGAATCTGGGACCCTGCTCACTGAAATGATTAATGCTTTCTTGCATCTCTCATCCCACCAGTACTTAAGAAACCACCACTCAGTACAACTGACTTCTCCAACTCTAACTTCCTATTCCTGAGCCAGCTAATTGACAAACACTCCATAGGTCTCCTCTACCCCCACTTAGATGTGCTGATTCTCCAACCCCTCCCATCCCAAACAGGCTTTGCTCCACTATGCACGATGCTCTCTGCTTTGGCAGCTCATTGAACACTGGGCCAAGCTCCAGGTTTCAAAGTCCGCCATAGGACTGGCCCATGTAATCCAAAGGAACCGCCCCACCTGTCTGATTGTGACCTCCCCTGGCAGCTGCATGCCACTGGAACAATGGACCTGCCAGCCCCAAGATGGAGAACCAAGCATGCTGGGGACAGAGTGTTCTGGATATTCACTCCCAGAAAAAGTCAGGATGAGCAAGCACAAGGCCTCAGTGTCTGCAGAGAAAACACACAAGAGCTGCTGACCTTCCCAGAGCAATCCCCCCACCCCCTCAAAAAAACCAACAAACAAACAAACAAGAACCAAATGAATCCCACACTCAGTGCAGGTCTACACTGTCCTGGAGTCCAGAGTAAGGGGGATAAATAGCAATGTATGCCAATGGGCTGTGCCGTAATTCTGCCAGGTGGCTGCTGCAGGTGGAAATGTAAAGATCCGGAGTTCACTCCTACTTAGTTCAAATTGTGGGACAGTGTTGACATGCCCTAAGCCAAATCCCTGCAGACATGTGGTAGGCAAGAAAGAGAGGGGAATGTGTGTACAGTTTACAATGTAGTGACACACTCAGATGCCATGGTGATGAGTGCTGTATAAGTCAACTGACGGCTATAGGAGAAGCAGTCATCTTGCTGCCGATATATATATATATATGTGTGTGTGTATTCTAAACATAGGAAAAGTCAATACCCTCCTATGCTATTTGCTTTTTGATGGCACCCAGTGCACTATATGCATGAACTCAAGATGGTTCAGTCTCTGCTTAATAGCATTTGTGCATTTGAGATGAGCAATCTGATTTTCCTACAGCTATTGATTTGTTCTGGCCATGTCTCTGTGCTGGCCAGTGTGATCATAGGTTTCATTCATTTAATTAAAGAAAAGGAGACCAGATGGCCAGATAGCACTGACATTTGTCCCTGGGGGTGGGGGATACAGTTAAATGTATTCATTGCTAGTATTTCCCAGATTCCTTGAAACCTCTCTTCCTTGACCAACAAATGCTCACATGGTTAGTCAGGTGGCTGGGGGACCCTCTGCATATTTATCTCCTTGTACCTTTCAAAACCACTTATATTAAAAAATGCTTTGAGAGTATGAGATGAGAACGCCCAGGGGTCTCTTCCTGAGGCCAGTTCCATCCATCTAGGCAGGGCCGGATTAATGCAGGGGCTTTAGGCCAGGGCCTTGGGTTAAGGGGGGCCCTGCAAAAATAAATCCAGGCAGCTGGTGAACCTCCTGTTCAGGGAGGCTAGTCCCCAGCCCCATCCCATCTGCCCAAAGCCACGCACTTCCACCCCTCTCCCGTCAGAGCCCTGCCCTGGGTGACCCAAGCACAAGCCAAGTTGGCTAAGCGGTTCCAGTCCCAGAGTTCCCTAAGCACCCCCGGAGCCAGTGCCCCAGCGCTGCCCCGCCCCAACCTACCCTGGCCGTCCCGCACCCCAGCGGCCTCCTTTCCCCATTGCCAGGGTGCCCCAGCACCAGGCGCAGACCGAACCCAGCGCCAGGCTAGCTAGTCTGCCCCAACCCCAAAGCGCCGTCAGCCCACGCCACACCAAAGCGCCAGCCCTCCCCATCCCCCGGGCTGGCTGGTCTGCCCCAGGCTGGCTCAAGTGCTCCCAGCCCCTGGAGCATCACCGTATGGGACCCCACAAAATTAATAGCCCCAGGCCCCCAGGAGAGTTAATCCAGCCTTGCATCTAGGTACTTATATTGCTCCCATTACCATAGCATCTGAGCCTCTCAGTCTTCAATGTCTTAATACGCATAACATACTTGTGAGATAGGGAAGAATTATCCCCATTTTACAGATGGAGAACTAAGGACAGGCAGACAAAGTGACCGGCCCAAGGTCACACAGGCAGTCTGTGGCATAGCAGAGAATTGGACCTGGGTTTCCATTAGGGGAGTGAAGTTCTGGAACAGCCTTCCGAGGGAAGTAGTGGGGACAAATGACTTATCTGGCTTTAAGACTAAGCTTGATAAGTATATAGAGGGGATGTTATGATGGGATAGTTTAATTTGAGCAATTGATTTGGATTATCGGCAGATAAGTCTGCTCAATGGTCTGTGGGAATGTTGGATGGGATGGGAACTGAGTTACTGCAGAGAATTCTTTTTTGGGTGTTGGCTGGTGAGTCTTGCCCACATGCTCGGGGTTTAGCTGATCGCCATATTTGGGGTCGGGAAGGAATTTTCCTCCGGGGCGGATTGGCAGAGGCCCCGGAGGTTTTTCGCCTTCCTCTGCAGCGTGGGGCATGGGTCGCTTGCTGATGGATTCCCTGCAGCTTGAGGTCTTCAAATCTCACTTTTGAGGATTTCAATAACTCAGTCATGGGTTCGGGGTTGTTATAAATGTGTATGGGTAGGGTTTTGTGGCCTGCTTTGTGCAGGAGGTCAGACTAGATGATCATATTGGTCCCTTCTGACCTATGAGTCTATGAGTTCACCCTAACACTCTAGTCCACCGAACATCCTTTTCTTCTGCACTGTGCCTCAGTAAAATAGGAATACAATGCACGCGCCACTCTCAAGATTAAAAATCCTGAATGTCTCAGTCAGCTCATCCCCCACCAAAATACTACAGTCACCTTGTGGAGGGATAACTATCTACAGCCTGGAGAAGAAGCCGCTTTTAGATTTTAAATTTTGGACATTTCTCATTTAGGTCTGACCTCCACTTCCAAGTTTTGCAGCCACAGATCTATTGGTTAGAAGAGTGAAAAAAGCCACACCCCTAACTGGCAGAACTATACCAGGGAAAAAGCCATCGTATGTGTGCTGTTACACTAGCAAAAAAAGTCCTTTTGCTGGCATAACTTGTTTCATTCACGGAACTGGTATAAGCTACTTCTCTGCTAGGAAGGGTTGCCAGCACACTTACATATTTTAGAACAGACAGAGTCTTAGATATCGATCTGTCATAACCTATTTAGCTTTGTGGCAAACTGCCAGCCTCCCTCTGGTGGATCTCACGTTTTACCTCTGTGTGTGGCCAGGGCGCCCCCCAGCTACCTCGTCTCCCCTGGCTGTCGAGGAGCTCCGTCTCCTGGCCTGGAAGGGAAACGTCTCCTCCAGCTGCTCCACACCTTCTGGCTGCTTCCCCTGCATTTGTTCCCTCCCCCTCCTTTAGGGAAGGCAGGGTTTAAATACCCCTGGCTCCGCCCTTCATTGGGTCCAGGTGCCTTTAATTGCCCTGCTGTCCTTCTCTTCTGCCTGCAAGGCAGAGGGTTTTTAACCCTTTTGGGCCCTCATGATGGCCCCAGCACACCCTTTTAAAGCCATCCAGCCTGACTTTATCACAGCTTGAAAACGCCCAAAAGTCCATTGAGCAAGGAAACATTGGAGCACTGCATGGCTCTGGGATATCGTGTGTAGTAACAATCAAAGTGAGCATTTGCTCTCTTTTGCAATTTCCTACAAATTCTAAGCATCCATCTTTAAAAGGACGTTTCTTTCTGTACTGGGAATGGCTCCATTAGCTGCCTTCTAAAGCCAGCCTTGCCGAAAACTTTCTCTAGCAAACATAGCAGCAAAGGTGCTTCCCCCTCAGCCACTCTCTTCAAGGAGGTATGAAGATCCAGATGTGCCATTTAAATGCAAATATTTTTGAATAGGGGTGATCTAAGGAGCAAACACTTGATGGAGTCGAAGCACTTTTGGAAAGCACTGCATACATCTTTGCCCTTTGTGTTCTTCACAATGAGACATATTCCTGGCCGCCACAGTTAGCTGCAAGAAGGCGAGGTGTCTCCCTGTCCTTCACTCATGTAAAGTTTTCTTTCAGGCCTTGTCTCTAAAACAGATCTAAAAGGACAGCGCTGAGCTTTTTCGCGTCCTCCACGCTTCTGAAAGTAAGATGGCAGAGAGCTTGGAATCCAGTATGAGGCAGAGCAGCTTATGGGACTTAGAGGAATGTTTTTTAAAAACAGCATGAAAAGAGCAGTTTATAGGATGGAGCAGAGGGAACTGTGGGAAATTCACCCCCCCAGCTTCCACAATTCCCCATGGAGGAATGTTGTTATGCCACAAGGATGCTGTAAAAACATCCCACAAGGCAGTGAGCTGGACAGTCTGGGGGGGGCACACTGTGATGCATACCCATAATGCCGCATATCTTTTGCTGACGTAGCCTCTTGCAGTGAGGAGGCAGTGGCAAAGGCAGACATGTCTGCATATGTTCTAGTGACATCACAATATCGGCAGCCACATGCCAGCAAAAATGTTACCAGTGACACCTTCTAGCACAGATGTGGCATAAATAAATCCTGTGTTGGGGATTTAATCCAATATCATACACTGATGGCCTGACATAGGTGTAACTTCACCAGTCGTAATCCCTAGCCTAGCCAAGGAAAGCTTTGATTCACTCTGGTACAGCTTACCCCTGCTAGAAACCAGTTCCATTTCTGTCACAGGTTAGGCACCTTGTTATTGTGTTGTGTGTGGACAAATATTCCTATCCAGGCCCCTGTAATTTATAAGGCCAGTACTCCATCCCACAGCACAACTAAGTGGGAATCTGCCTGCCCTCTCCTGTCACAAGTGCCTTCCTGTGCAATGGTTCAGTTCAAAGCAGCTTGTGAAGAGCTACAAAGGGATCTCACAAAACTGGGCAACAAAACGGCGAGTGGAATTTAGTGTAGGTGAATGCAAAGTCATGCACATTGGAAAACATCATCCCAACTCTACATACCAGATGATGGGATTTAAATGAGCTGTCACCCCTCAGGAAAGAGATCTTGGAGCCATTGTGGAGAATTCTCTGAAAACATCTGCTCACCGTGCAGCGGCAGTCAGAACAACTAACAGAATGTTGGGCATCATTAGGAAAAGGTTGGCTGATAAGATAGTACAGATCATAATGGCATAATATAAATTCATGGCACACCCACACATGGAATACTGCATGCAGTGCTGGTTGCCCTGTCTCACAAAAGTACAGAGAAGGACAACAAAAATGATGAGGGGTCTGGAACAGCTTCCATAGAAGGAGAGATTAATAAAACTGGGACTTTTCTGCTTGGAAAAAAGATGACGGGGGGATATGACAGAGCTGTATAAAATCATGAATGGTGTGGAAAAAGTGAATAAGGAAGTGTTATTTACTCCTGCACATAACACAAGGACCGGAGTCACCCAATGAAATAAGTAGGCAGCACGCAATGCAGAGTCAGCCTGTGGAACTCATTGCTAGGGGATGTTGTGAAGGCCAAAACTATAACTGGCTTCATGTATATAAGCATATAGATACGTTAATGGAGGATAGTGGCTATTAGCTAAGATTCAGAGATGCAAACCCCATGCACTGGGTATAGCTTGGCCTCTGACTGCGAGAAGCTGGGAGTGGACGACGGATCACTGGATAACTGTTCTGTTCTGTTCCTTCCCTCTGACACCTCTGGCATTGGCCACTGTCAGAAGACAGGATACTGGGCTGGATGGACCATTGGTCTGACCCAGCCTGGCCATTCTTATGTTCTTACGTACTTGGAGTAAGTCGTGAGAATCACGTTTCAAATGATAAATTGGGCCCAGATCTAATAAGATCACAACTTTCTGATGTTTGCTTGGAGCACATCAATATACAAAATTGTGTTGGTAAGTACAAGGGAAGGTCTTGATCTGATGAGGACCTCAAGATCAAGAGGATATGTGCCATGGGGCCCAGCTGTGCAAGCCCTCTGAGTGTGACATGCAGCTTCACTGGGAGTTCCAGGTGCAGAAGAAATCCCAGAGTCAGGGCCTTTGTGCTGTTGTAATCCTTAGCTTAGCTGGAACCCAGAAGCAGCAAGTGCACAAAGATGAAAATATTTTTAGTAGAAGCTAGAGGTGGTTGATCTGGTAAGGGGACTAGAAAAAGAGGTTACGTTCTTTGTTTGCTTCTTTAGGATACAGAAGGGAGGCTAGGGAATTGTTTTTAACTAAAAGGGGGGAAAAACAAATAAATAAGAGCGTTTTTACATTAGCAATGCTGGTCTCTACCCTTTCTTTTCCTTCTCTTTCTGCAACTGGAAAATTTAATTGGTGTTGACATTTGAGAAACTGCAGGTGACACCAGATTGACTAAGCAGATGCGATTTTCGATTCAGCCCGTTTACTTGTTTTTGGTGACACTTGATTCACTCAAATGCTTGGGATAAAAAAAACCCCAAAACCTCTTAGTTAAAATTCAAGTGACATGTTTCGTAATCTGACAGTTCACATCCCTGAGACCTCCAAAGAGTTCTCCACCAAAGCCAGGACCAACAAAATGCAACACTCCTGATAGTTCAAAAGGTAAAGCCAGACAATTAAAAAAACAAACCAAAACTGCTTTCTAGGCCTTCGTGATACATCACTTGGAAGCAAACATTAGGGCACAATTTCATTTCTATTCCTCATTTCCCTCTTGCAAGTCACCTTTAACCAAACATCTTCAGATTACAAATCAATTAATATGTTAAAAGATTCCTCCTGAAAGTAAAGCCCGTGTTTGAGAAAGGAGGGCAGGGGGGAGAGGAGAATGTTCTTTTATCTGAACAAGCCTGAGCATCGCTAGAAATAAGCCTCATTTCATTCAGTGCTGTCATTGAGCACCCCTGGTAACCCTGCCAGTGAAAGGGTGTGAGCCAACTGTAATGATGCAGAGGGTGGCCATGCTGCGTTCACAGTTACAGTCAGCCGTTTCCTAGGTTGTGCTTTTTTATAGCAGCGTAGGCCAGAGGAAACTGAATGCTCCCACTTACATTATGGAAGGGAGGATGTGTTGTGTGTATTGGTTAGAGGACAAGGTGGGTAACGAGGGCTCCTTATTCCTAGTCTTGTTTCTCCCAAGACTGGTTTTGTAGCCTTAGCTAAATCACATAGGGTCCGATCTTGGTCACCTATGCAGTATAGGTCCCTGAAGTGCCTGCACACTCTGCATTGGGGCTCACTCTGTTTATCATTGCTCAGTGACTCCAGACAACAGTTTCTCAGTTTCTTTTTCTAGCTGCATGCCTTGCAAATTCAGCCTGGGATCTGGAAGGCAAGCAGTAAAAAGGTATTTTTGACACTCCAGGCAATACCCAGGAATCTGCATACACATGGAAGCAGCTCCCTTCAGGACAGAGGTCGTATTTTTGCACACTTTGCTGACCACAACAGCACTGTAATCTCTCTCTGCCTCAGTTTCTCATCTTTTAACTGGAGAGGAAAAAAGAGAGATAAAGAGAAATGCAAGGAGGCTGCCTTAGCTAATGTTGGCAAGGCACATCACCTTCTCATTATGGGAGAATGAGCATCCCCTGCAGCTGCGCTCTGCTTGGCCTCACAGAAGGGCAGGAAGGGCACATCAGAAAGCCAGTTAGAGCCCCCTGATTCTGGGGGCTGCTCCGCATCAGGCCTATCATAAGTTAGAGCAGCCTAGGGGTTTCTCTAACTTACGCCACTGGTTTAAGAACGTGCCCCTATAAGTGCAAAGTATTGGTTCTCCAATAGGGACGGGTAACTGCATTTCAGCGGTTCCTTGTATACCTCGATTGTAAAGTACTTTAGGACTGGCATGAAAGATACTGTGGCCAAGTTGGCACTAGAATCTTTCGGCAGGGTAGTAATGTTAATTCGTGGTGTGATTTTTTATATGGTATACTGGCAACAATCCTAGTTGACACAGTTGTATCAGCATAAAAGTCCTTTTGGTGCTATAGGCTATAGTACCAAAAGCACTTTTATCTATCGCTTTTTTTGCTCAGGGAACCAATGTACGCTATACTGGCAGAAGCCCTTTTTTGCCGTATAAGCTGCTTCTACACTAGGAGGGTTTGCTGGTCTGCCTGCCTACCAATGTGACTTTCAGCAAGTATCTAGATGCCAGAGAGGTGGTTACCGCGCACATTCTACAGTTCACTCCAAGTTTGCATTTCAATCTTCAGACCAAGCAGGACCAAAAGGCAGCATAATTCTGGAATCACTGAAACCGGCAATTAGCACAGAACAGTCACTGCTCTGGCCAAGGAATGCTAATGAGAGACCAGAATATGTAACTATCCAGATGGTGAACAAATATTTAATAATGGGTTCTTCGGTTTAGCAGAGAAAGGTCTAACATGATCCCATGGCTGGAAGTTGAAGCTAGACTAATTCAGACTGGAAAGAAGGTGTACATTTTTGACAGTGAGGTTAATTAACGATTATAACAATGTACCAAAGGTTGTAGTACATTCTCCATCGCTGACAATTTTTAAATCAAGACTGGATGTTTTTCTAAAAGCTCTGCTCTAGGCATTATTTCGAGGAAGTTCTCTGGCCTGGGTTATAGAGGAAGTCAGACTAGATGATCACAATGGTCCTTCCGGCTTTGGAATCTATGACTATATGGAATGTAGTGGAAAGGAAGCCAAATAAAAGGGGAAATAAGATGATGGGCCCTTAGTACCATGAGTGAGATGTTACACACAGGAGATTATTACTCAAGGGGAAGGCCTGAAATAGCTCATCTCCAGGAGACCACAGGCTCTGACTGTGACTAAGCATAGGAAATCCACGCAGGAGACAAGTCTCGGGCTGGTGTACAGTTCAAAGTTAGACTGACATGGCTTCATCGGCCAGGGACGTGAAAAATCCATATCTCTGACCGCCATAGCTGTGCCGATCTACGCTCCTGTACGGATGCAAGTGTGTCAATGGAAGGATGCTTCCGCCAACCTGCTACATCAACAGAAAAATTCCCTTCCATTGGCGTAGGCTGGCTCTACGCTCTGGGGTTATGTCGGCATAGCTACAGTGACATAGCTTTTCCAGCATAGTCTCCCAGGCAGAGGAGACCTGCCCTTAGAAGCAGCACGCTGAAGTATGGCCAGTTATTCACAGTGGATGTTTGCAAACACTGGGCCTGATCCTCAGAGTCCTGGACACCCTACACACCCACTAACTGCAAAGCCGAGGTGCTCTGGTCACAGCTTGGAGGAAGGCGTGTTGTTCTACCCGCTCAGCCTGTCCAGCTGCCCTGGGATCTGAATCAAACCATCAGGGATCAGGCCCTGCAGCAGAGATCAGTCCCCTGGCACCCCAAGACGCGTCGCCAGCCTACAGCAGGCATCTGACACTCACCACCTGATTAGTTAGGAAGGGCAGCTGCCCGGCTTTGCTCCCTCTCTGGCTGCTCAATGTGTTCTTCCCCGACAGCTGCGATCCTCCCGGGTCTGCTGCTCCGCACCTTGCTCCTAGCCCTGTTCCTGTCGTGTCCCCCAGCCTTGCTCCTGCTGAGTCTTGCCACCCTCAACTTGCTCCTGGCTCGGGTTCTTGAGTCCAGGTCTGACCCTTGGCGTGGCTACTGATTCCTGGGTCTGGCTCTGACTCCTGGCGTGGCTACTGCTTCTTGATGTTGGCCCTGGCCCTGGGATTGGATTTCCCTTCCCAGCTGCTGCTTTGACCATTAGGCCCGGTCTCTAACACAAACTGGACTCATCTGGGTTTCTGCAGCTTCACTGAGAACAGAGAACCTGCAGGCCAGATTCTCTCCTCGTTTATACCTATGCCACTGCAGGGACATGTTTTCAAAAGGGACCTGCCCCGCCCTCCTTTTGTGGACATGCAACTCTGAGTGAACAAAAATGTGCACAGGTATTTTTGGAGCATGATTTCTATTCTCTTCTACATCGGTTTTTATACTGCACTCGTCACCATAGTGTCTGGGCGCCTTCCAGTTGTTCATTAAGGAACATGACTACACATCTGTCACATGCTATGTGTTCTCTCATCCTGCCCCCTACCCTGCCCCCCCCAGTTGGGCATTCCAGTCTCTCTTGCCACTCAGGCCTGTGACTCAGGGCCTTTGAGAGCCGTGATGGCAAACACCCTGGGAGTCCTTCAGGGCCACTTCCTGCCACTCACTTCCCCACCAGGTCCAGAGTCCTGACATCCAGCAGCAAAGGAACCCAAACAGCGGGCTCTTCAGCCCAGCTGGTCGCCTTCGTCTTTGCCGCCTGGCCCCGGCTTCCCGAGTTTCACTCCCACCGCCCAGGATCTGACGCGCTCTGCCCCGGGCTTCAGGCAGGCCGCAGTCGCCATCAGCCATCAGCCCCGTCTCTTCTGCCGCCGGGCTCAGCCTGCCAATCAGCTCTCTGCCCGAGAGAGAAAGCACTCCAGCTCTCCGCTCAGGACCGGGGCGGCTGCCGCTTACAGGCTCTTTCCTGGCAGACAGAATCGCTGGATCTGGAGCAGATCGGTGCGGGTAAGCTAGAGGGTTGGCTCCCTGCTAAGCGTCTCGTCCAGCTCTGGTGCAGGCTCTGCAGGTGGGGTGGGGCAGCGTCCCCTGGTCCCAGAATTGCTCCTTCACCCCAAAGTGTGGTTTATACACCTCATCACACCCCATCCCTGCTGCGTGCCGCCCCCCCACCACCGGTCACCACCCTTCTCCAGCAAACAGCCTCAGAAGACATCTAAAGACTAGACATTCGGGGATCCCTAATGACAGAAGGGACCATTTGATCATCTTGTCTGACCTCCTCTGTAACACAGGCCACTGAATTTCACCCAGCCACCCCCGTATTGAGCCCAGTCACTCATGATGGAAAAAAACATCTTCCAGAAGGGGCAGCCAGGCCTGATCTGAAAACATCAAGCGAATCCACCACTTCCCTTGGTAGTTTGTTCCGATGGCCTCGTTTCCAATTTCCATTTGTGTGGCCACTGATGCTTGTTCTGTCTTTCTCCGCTAGATCAAAGAGCCCTTAGTCCCTGGTATTTTCTCCCTATGAAGGGCCTGGCACGCCATAATCAAGTCATCTCTCACCGACTTCTGGATAAATTAAACAGGCGAAGCTCTGCATTTTCTCCAGCCCCGGAATCATTTCTGTGGCATTACCTTCGCTGCACCTTCTGCAATTTTTCAGCCTCAGGGTGCTGGGAACGTGCTCTTCGGCAGTACGAAGCGTCCTGTGAAAACAAAAGCCCCCTGTGGAGGAAGCCAAAAGAAACTTCGCAGCACAGAACTGCCAAAGCGGAGCTGCAGACTCGACCTCACACACAAGCATCTCTCCCCCGCCACGAAAACGTCCACTGAAGACTGAGAAGGACCGTTCAGAGCCAAGGGAAGGGCACATCCCACTGGCCTTCCTGGCGTTGGGTTTGATCACACAGACGCCCTGAGCAACGTCTGGGCTGCTCTGTGTGAAACCGAGGCCTGCACCTCCTGCTTGGTGAGTGCCTGGCTGTCCGGGACACCCACACACATCGCTGAATGAGACCAGGGAGGCTTCTTTCAGAACAGGCAACCCCTTTGCCACAGCAGAACCCAGCGAGTTCTCAAGGAACCAAGCGCTGGGTGTCAATGTGACGATCGCCATCTGGGCCAGCACCAGAGATCTCCAGTGCAATGGGCTTGAATCGCTGTAGCTAAAGCTAAAAAGCCAGGTCTGGTCGCTGGGGGCTGGAACAGACTCAAATTTCTCCCGGGATCAAGGACACATAAATACATCCTGATCTGTGGATTCCATAGATTCTAAAGCCAGAAGGAATGACTGGGATTATGTAGCTGGACCTAATGCGTGACACCGGCCATAGATCTACCCCCAAATAATTCCTGTTTGAACCAGAACAGATCTTTTAGCAAAACATCCAGTCTTGATTTTAAAATTTTCAGTGAGAGTGAATCCACCGCAACCCTTGGTAAATTATTCTGTGGTTAATCTCTCTCACTTGGCTTATGCCCAGGCCTTTCTTACTACTACCCAGCCTCCTTTTCCTAAGCAAACACCACTGAGAAGGCCATCCAAATCCACCAACACCCTAAGCTGTTCACAATCAGACTGGGAAAATGTGGCATAGAAACGGCTTTAGGTCGTGTGCTCTCTGGGCTGGAGGCACCACTTCAGAACGCCTTAGACTGAGACACCAAACCTGAGTGAATTTAGAGCACGGTGCAGACTCCGGCCTATCGTCACGTGGGCCTTTCCCCTGCTAGCAAAGGCTGAAGGCTGTCCTAGTATCATTTCAGGTGATGATGGGAACCGCGATTTCAATAGCAGCCGCTGAAGCAAAGAGCAGAGAAAAGCAGCTCACCGCGCTGAATTTATTGGCTGGATACTGTGGCAAAGGATGCTCACGAGGCTAGAGAAGAGAGGCTGCTTGTCCACAGGGAAAGGACATTGGAGTGGGAGTCCCAAGAGCCATTTGTCTCATGCACCTGTTGTGGCTTGGTTTTCAGACCGTGAGCTCTTTGGAGGAGGGTTCTAATTTATTTTATGCTTGTATAGCTCCCAGCACAGCGGGGCTCAATCTGCTGGCATCGTCTAGGCGTGATCTTAAGATAAATGTTTAATCACGATTACTACTAACAAGGTCTTGAATCTGACCCCCTCCATGTGCTTGATATCACAAGGTCTTAAAGCTCACAGAGGCAGGTAACACACACAACACTTCTTGTGGGGCAGAATCCACCATGTGTTCCTGACTGTGTGCCTCGACCCTGATCTAGCGACACTGCTTTGTTGGGTGAAAGGGGAATCCAATGCTCTGGCTGGCCCTAGCCTGAGTCTGCGGACAAAGAGGGCTAATGGGGGCTAGTGGGTCTCAGATGCAAACACCTCTCTGCCTAGGAACTGGACTGCAGCCTACCAACGCCCATCACAAAGGCCATCAACTCACGACTGGTCTCTCTTGGTCAAGCCTGGCTGCAAAGCAGCGATCGAGCAGGAATTATAGTGAACACCCGTCCGTCAGCTCTACAGCCGCTATTCAGCCAACACACACAGCCACACCACCGAGCAGAGCGCTCAGCAGGCACTACTGCCACGTTTTCTCTGGCCTGGAGGGCCTGCGGCGGGGTGGGACGGGAGCCGCCGGCCTCGCTCCCAAACGAAATAAAGAGGCACTTCACAGAGGCAGCAAGGGGAGGCCAGGAAACACGCCGCTCCCCCAAGACTCCCTGGGCGAATGGCTGCAGCAATGGGAATGCTGATTTGCTCCTGCCGGGCGCAAGCCAGGCTGATGCTTTGAGCCAAGCCAGCAAGCGCGGGCCAGGCTGGTCTGTGAAACCCGCCAGAGCCTAGCACAATGCTGGAAAACTGCACAGAAACCCGGCCTTCCACCTGGACCACCCTGGAGCAGTGATGCTAATTAATTAAAGCTAGGCCCACAGTGCCATCTCCTGGCAAAGGGCTTCCCCCTCCTCTGGCCTGTGTATTAAACCCTTGTGGGATACTTAGCTCAGCTGTGAACCCCCATACAGGGGATGGCTGAGGGACCTTTGCACTGCAGATGAGCAAGGGGGGCTCTGAGCTCTTTTTCAGAAAGAGCGAACTTACAAGCAGTGTGAATTTAGCAAAAACGAAGGGTTCACGCTACTGGCTGGGGAGTTACAGGAAGGGAGTTGATGTGCAAACGTCCCTCATGTTAGACACAGCTCTGCCGGTGCCCCTCCGTCCTGACCCCCTGCTATTCCCGCCTCAGTCTGCCTCCCCGCCCCCTGCTGATGCCCCTTAATTCAGTCTCACAGCCCCCCAGCTATTCCAGCCCCTCCCCCCACCCAGCTCTGCTCCTCAACCCTGAGCTCTGTCCCTGCCTCCCTTTTCAGCCCTGGGCTCGTCTCCACAAGCACAGCTCAGATAGGGTGAGACAGGCGGTGGGGAAATGCCGCCTGCTTCTCCTCCTCACACATCTCTTTGGCGTCCCTGTCTCCGTCCAGCTGGCCTTTCTCCGGTACCTCCTCCGGGCCACCAGCCCAGGCCAGCCCAGTTAAGAGCACTTTTACCCCTTCCCCTGAAGCATGTGTCCACAGTCAGAGACAAGACGCCGGATCACACGGCCCATTGGCACAGAGGAGCCCCCCGGCCCAGGACACAGCAGCCCTCCACCTCGTCTGGGAGCAGCCAGATCAGTGGGCAAACTCAAAGGGGTTAATTTCTCCTCCCCCCCCCCTTCAACCATGGATGCCCTCAAGCAACTCCAGCAAACTCAGGCCCCCAACCTGTTGTTCCAGCAACACATCATCACTCATTGCAGTCTACACGCACGGACGCTGCCATAGCCCCGCACGACCCGCTCCCCTCCATTGCCGCAGCTTTGACTCCTCCAGGCAGTCGAGGCTGCAAGGATCCCTGGCTCTTTCCAAGGGGGACCGTTCTCCATTCCAGGCCCAGCCCGTAGACCCAGGCTGGCCCTGTGCTCCCCCACCACTTGGAGCAAACCACTCTTGAATGAACTATTCAAAGCCAAGAAAGCAATCAGCTCCATGGAGACAGATTGGCTGCCCTCCTGCAGATGAATGATTGCAACCCTGGCTCACAGAATTGGGGGGGGGTCCCTCTATGCACCTCTCTATTCTCTATGCATCACACTGACAGGTAGTGACCTGGAGAACGGAGCATACACCAGAGCCTGGTTTTCCCCGTCCTAGAGGCACGTGGACTTTGATGTAGCACTGTAGGCACACTTCAGTTGAAAGGGGACACCATCCACCTGAAAATACTTTGTCCCTATTCTTCTTCCTCCTCCTCAAAGCTCTCCTTTGCCATGATGCCTACACAATTTGACAACCAAGAGGCAGCTGGTGTACAAAGAGTGCTGCTGATCGTGCTGACCCATATTGTCTCATTGTTCTCTCCCAGGTGTCCGTCTGTCTGCATCTGTTCTCTTGTCTTACACTAAGATCTTTGGGACGGGAACCACCTTTTTGTTTTGTGTCTGTGCAACACCTAGCGTGAGGGGATCTGGGTCCTAGGCACTATCCGAATACAAGTAATAATTACCTACAATAAATCCCTGAGATTGCAGGAGTGGAAAGAAGTTAGCAAAGCTAAGCCTCTTTTCCCAACTTGGTTTCCTTTGTGCATTTGTCAGGATTTTATTTGGTCAGTTTTCCTGTATTGCCAGCTGGCCAACTTTTCCCTTGCAGAAAAGACCTTTGTCAATTTCAACCGGGGGAGCAGAAAAATCCCTTATAAACGTTCGAGAAGGATTTTATGAAATCAGGGCATAATATTGAAAGGGATTTTTTAAAACTGGCTAATGTCAAATGTAATTTAAATTGACAGTGAGTCTTTTACGTATAGTGTCCAATTGGCTTATGAACAGGGGTAAAATAAAGCATTTAGATCACGCCTCCATTTACAGATTGATGGTGCAAGGAAGATGTGCACTGCTAGGGACAGGCCTGTCTCCTGGTTTTAGGTGGTTCCGGGGGCAGGATACAGTGGCAAAGTTAAGGCTGATCTTGGCTGTTTTTTCCCAATGTTTAACTCTGTGAACATTATCTCTTGACCTATGATGTTAACACTTCTTAGCTTGTTAAAAGCTAAATAAATTCTTCAAACTCACTTTGTCTCCCTTCACAATCTTCATTTAATTTTGTATGACTCATGATTCAGAGGCTGAAAAATGACTGACGTCCATTTCGTTTTGTTAGGAATCAATTTCAATCAGAGATTCTCTGTGCCTTGGGTTCCCAAATGCTACAGGGGAATGTTTCTGCTTTTAAAAAACCAATTGTTTCCATTGGAGTTTTTTTTTTAAACCTGAGCAAACAGTTCTACTGGCTTTAGGTTTTCTAAAAGCTCATTTTTACACCTTTTAAATGTCGTCAGATGTAAAATGATAAAGCACATTCATGTGGAATTCTAGCCTGGATTTCTGGGTTTTATAACATTTGGGTCTTTAAAAAGAAAAAAAAACCACCAAGCTCTTCTCCATCAGATGGTGCTGGATTATTTTTCAGTACATACTGTGACAGGGTCAGGCCTGACGGCTATGCCAGAGTACTCCTATTTGAAATCCGGGGGTAGGTGGGTGGGCGCAAGCCCACCCACCGCTAAAAGCTCCCCCCCCAGCCTAGGGGTGGAGCCACTGGACCCGGGTCCAACTAATCACGTGGGACAACGAATGAGAAAACCAGGAAGGGGCGTGAGGGTTACAGGTTTAAAAGGAGAGAGCCAGAAGGGGACACCGAGCAGAGAACCCCAGACTGTGCCCACTGCTCCTCGAAGCTGTCCAAGGAGCCAGCGGACGCAGCCCAGAGGAACTCTGCTCGGAGACGTGAGTTGATCAGGGAACGGAAGTAGGCCCCACAGTCGCAGGGAGCCCCCCCTTCCAACCTCCTCTCCCTGGTCTTGTAGATGGTTAGTTTGGCCAGGGCTAGGAGGAGGTTGACGAGGAGGTCCTGCGACTTCGTGGGGCCACGGATAGGGTGTGCGTGGATGAACAGGTGCGGGGAAAAGTGCAGCCAGAACCTCAGCAGGAGGTTCTGGAGGAGCCGGAAGAGGGGCTGCAACCTGGCGCACTCCAGGTACACGTGCGCCAGGGTCTCCCTCACGCCGCAGAAGGGGCAGGTGTCAGGATGGGAGGTGAACCGCGCCAAGTACACGCCCGTGCTCACGGCTCCATGAAGGAGCCGCCAACTGATGTCCCCGGCGGGCCGCGGGGTCAAGGTGGAATACAGGCTGGCCCACCGGGGATCCTCGCCCTCCAAAGGTGGTAGGAGGTCCCGCCACTTGGTGTCTGGGCGGGACGCAAGGGCGAGGAAGTGGAGGGTGTGGAGCACGAGCGTGTACAGGTGTTCCCTAGGCGCGGTCTGGAAAGGGGCCGGCTGCAGGTCAAGCAGCCGGCTTGGGGCATGAGGATGGGGGGGCCGAGGGGGTTCGCGGGGCCGAGGCCCGATGGTAAGCACCGGAGGGCTCGGGCTGAGGGGAGGGCGGGGAGCACCCTCCTGCAGGACCCGCTCGAGGTACGTCAAAGCCGTGGGGGGCAAGGCTGCCTTCACCTCCTGGAGTATGCGTCGGGGGGTTTGAGGGGTGGAGAGCCCCATACGCCGAGCCAGCGCATGGGGGTCCACCCAGGCCCCCCGGGCGTAGTCCAGGAGGTCTCCGACCTTGGTGACTCCTGCCAGGACCAACCGCCGTTGCACCGAGGGGGCCTCCGCCACCTGCACACGCAGCTGGGGGTTGTGTAGCAGGGGCTCCGCGAGGAGGTCCTCCCCCTCGGTGACCGCAAGGGGCCTGGAGGCCGAGAGGAGCCTCCAGGTCCGGAGGAGGTCCTGGTAGAAGACCGGCAGCTCGGAGAGGTCTCGCGGAAGACCTCTCGGGTGGAGAAAAAAGAGCTGCCGGTCGTATCGGAGCCCTCGGAAGCGGCGGAGGAAGACGCGCGCCAAGTGGCTCCACGCCGGACTACCTGCACCATAGAGGAGTCTCTGCAGGGCCTGGAGGCGGAAGGTGTGGACCTGGCTGCGGATGCAGCACAGGCCCTGCCCGCCCTCCTCCAGGGGAAGACTCAGAATCCCTGCAGAGACCCAGTGCAGTCCTGGCCAAAAGAACTCCAGAACTGTCTTCTGGAGGTAGGCCAGGAAACTCGGGGTCGGGACCAGGGTGTTGAGCCGGTGCCAGAGCATGGACAGGACGAGCTGGTTGATCACCAGTGCCCTCCCCCGGAGGGAGAGGCACCGGAGCAGTCCTGTCCATCTCCGCAGCCGCTCAGACACCCTGCCCTCCAAATCCTGCCAGTTCTCTGCCGGGGAGGGATGGGTGGCGGAGAAGTAAACGCCCAGATAGAGCAGCGGACCCGCGCTCCACCGGATGGCTTGAAGCGCGGGTGGGAGGGAGCTCGCCTGCCACCCGGCCCCTACCGTCAGGGCAGAGCTCTTGGCCCAGTTGACCCGGGCGGAGGAGGCTGCCGAGTAGACGGCCCGGCAGTCCTCCAGCCGCGCCAGGTCGCCCGGGTCCTGGACCACGAGGAGCACGTCATCGGCGTACGCCGACAGCACCAGCCTCAGCTCTGGCTCACGGAGCACCAAGCCCGTCAACCTCCGGCGGAGGAGACGGAGAAAGGGCTCAATGGCCAGAGCGTACAGCTGGCCGGACAGCGGACAGCCTTGGCGTACTCCGCGCCCGAAGCTGACCGGTTCGGTCAGGGTCCAGTTGAGCTTGACCAAGCACTCTGCGGAGGCGTACAGCACCCGGAGAAATCCCACAAAACGGGGTCCGAAGCCGAACGCCTGCAGGGTGCCCAGGAGATACCCGTGGTCCATCCGGTCGAACGCCTTCTCCTGGTCCAGGGACAGGAGGGCGAACGACAGACCATCCCTACACGCAAGTTCTAAAAGGTCCCGGACCAGATACAGATTGTTAAAGATGGTGCGGCCCGGGACAGTGTAGGTCTGGTCGGGGTGGACCACGTCCTGCAGCACGGACTTCAGCCGCAGCGAGACGGCCCTAGCCACTATTTTGTAGTCCGTGCCGAGGAGCGAGAGGGGACGCCAGTTCCGGAGGTCGCGGAGGTCCCCCTTCTTCGGCAGGAGGGTGAGCACTGCCCGCCTGCACGACAGGGGGAGCACTCCGCTAGCCTCGGACTCGGCCCAGACGGTGACGAGGTCCGGGCCGAGGACGTCCCAAAACACGCGGTAGAACTCCGCAGTCAGCCCGTCCATGCCCGGGGATTTATTGGTGGGCATGAGGCGGAGGGCTTCCGAGAACTCGGCCAGAGTGAGAGGTTTCTCCAGCCGGTCCCGGTCGCCCGTGCTGACCGCGGGAAGTTCGTTCCAGAGCACCCTGCAGGCGGCGACATCGGTCGGCTCCGGGGAGAAAAGGTCTGCGTAGAAGGCCCTGGCCCTTCCACGCATCTCCTCCGGGTCCGTGAGGGGGGTGCCGTCAGCAGCCAGGAGGCAGATGACATGCTTCCGGGCCCCCCTCTTTTTCTCCAGGGCGTAGAAGAAGCGGGAGCCGCGATCCATCTCCCGAAGGAGACGGATGCGGGACCGGACAAAGGCACCTCGGGCTCGAAGGTCCTCGAGGGCTCTAAGCTCCTCCCGCTTCTCCCGGCACGCTCCGCAGAGGGACGGATCATCGGGGCTGGCGGCCAGTCGCCTCTCCAGCTCCAAGACCTCCCGCTCCAACCGCTCTATCCCCACATCCCGCCGCCGGCTGGCCCCCCGAGTGTAGTCACGGCAGAAGAGCCGGGCGCGCACCTTCCCCACATCCCACCATCGCCGCGCCGAGGGAAAGGCGCCCCTCTGCCCCCGCCAGGCCAGCCAGAACTCCCGGAAGGACGCCACGAAGCCCACGTCCCCCAGCAGGCTGTTGTTAAAATGCCAGTAGGCCGGCCCTGGCCTCTCCGCAGTGAGAGAGGCCGTCACGGTCACCATGTGGTGATCCGAGAACGGGGCCGGCCGGACGCTGGAGGAGTGGGCCCGGGCAAGGTGGTGCCTAGAGATGAAAATATGGTTCAACCGGGAGTGGCGCGACCGGTCTTCCCCCACCCGGACAAAAGTGAAGGTGACGTTGTCGTCCGGGTGGTGGTCGCGCCAGACATCCACCAGGGAGTGATGGTCAATTATCTCCCTGAGGACGTCCCTGGCGGCCGGGCACGGCTCGGTCCCCGTGCGGTCCCGCTCTTCGAGGGTGGTGTTAAAATCCCCGCCCAGGACCAGGCATTCTTGCGGATCCAGTGTGCCGAGGAAGGCAGCCGCCTGCTGGAAGAACCGCACCCGCTCCGGGCCCGCGGTCGGGGCGTAGACGTTGACGAGATTCAACGCCAGCCCCTCCACGCGGACCCGGAGGTGCAGCAGGCGGCCCGGCACGACCTCGGCAATCCCCAGCACCTCGGGCTGCAGGTCAGGGGAGAACAGGGTGGCCACTCCGCCCGCGCGGGCAGAGAGGTGACTAAGGTGCACCCCGTCTCCCCACTCCAGCCGCCAGCTGGCCTCGGCGGCCGGGTCCGTGTGGGTCTCCTGCAGGAACGCTACAGAGTACCCCCCCTCCCGAAGGAAGGAGAGCACCTGGTTCCTGCGGAGACCCGTCCTGCAGCCCCTCGTGTTTAATGTGCAGATGTTGAAAGGCATTACGAGGAGGGCTGGGGTGGATCCTGGTGGGCAGGAGCGCCGGCGGTCCTCGTCGGGCTCCGCAGCAGCCCGTGACCGGTGCCGTAGATTTTAAGGGCATCACGGAAGCTGCGGGCCCGTTGGTAGGCCGCCGCGCCCTGCTGCCCGGCCCCTTTCCCCTCCTTCATAATGGCCCTCACGGCCCGGAGGACGCGGTGGAAATCCCCCCAGCGCTGCAGAGCGAGCTGCACCCGGTTCCGGGCACCACGCGTGTCCCGGAGAAAGGTGCGCAGCTCCTCACGCAGCGCCACGGAGGGGTCGTCCTCCGGCTCGGCCCCCGCAGCGGCCCCCTGGTCCATTGGGGCAGGGGCCGGGGGGGACGGCAGCGGCTGAGGGAAGACAGCAGCCCCGAATGGGCTGGGAGTGCTGAAATCAAAAGCCGCCTCCTGGGAGCTCCTTAGGGGGAAGGAGACAACCCCAGGGGCGGCTGATGTATAGGCAGAAGGGTGGGGGGGGG
>ML675616.1:2560397-2588580 GCA_007922155.1 Mesoclemmys tuberculata | reverse complement strand
CACAGGACCCACGGGGGGCGGAGTACATCTACCTTCCCCCCCCCCCCGCTACAATACGAATAAGGAGGCAGACAATAAAATGGAAACATAGCAAATTTAATACTGATAAAAGGTTTTTTTTTTCTTTTAGACAGAAAAACTAACCCGTGGAACTTCCTGTCACTGGGTATTGAAACCAGGAGTTAGCAGGATTCAATAAAAGTTTAGACATTTACATGAATAATAAACACTGAACAGATAGAAAACGCATTAGAAAGGATATGAAACCTCACGCCTTGGGGTTTATTAGCCTGCTGAACATGGACAGGGTTTGGAAAGAAACCTCTCTGAAGGGCATATTCTTACATAATTGATCACCAGGGGGAGTTTTACACCTTCTTCCAAAACATTTGGTACTCGCCACCGTCAGACCCAATCCCGACACCGGGGATCTGAACCGGCCTTCCTACGTTCCAGAATTCCCATGTTCTGATGGATTTATTAATTTACCACCTTCATTCCAGCTAAAAGCAGCTGCATTTTTCCTGGGCATTGTATGATCTGGAGAGACGCACTCAGCAGCACGTGAACGTGCAGCACTGGTATGCCACGCTCGTTTGCAGCACAGAGCCCTCACTGATAATTAGGGTCAGGAGAAACCAAAGACACTTGGGCGCTTCTCCAAACCTCGTGCTTCTGCAGCGCCAGGCTGGGAGTCCTGTGAGGAAGCAGGGACAGAGCTGAAGGAGCAAACCTCTCCACAGCAAACTTTAGATCTTCAGCCGGACTTTTCAGCTCAGCCCCTGCTGCAGCAGAGACCGAGAAATGCCATGAGCAGAGACTTCTTCCTGGAACTGGGGCACTGCCAGACCCAGCGAGACTCCCCTGATGCTTAGGAACACAGAAAATGAGCAGGTGTTTGTGTCAGCTGGACTCTTTCAATCCCCTGGAAGTTCCAGGTTTGAGTTTTGGGTCAAAGGCTGAGCTGGTTTTCAGCTGCATCTGGAATCGCTCCCCAGTTTCAACAGACAAGGCCCTCAGGCTGAGGGGAGGGGTTAGCACCAGCAAGTCTCCGCCCCTCGCACCCAAGAGGCGGGCCTGGACCTTGCCAGTCGCTGTCCCTTATGTGGAGTCAGACGGGGGCGGAGTTTGCACGTCAGAGGCTCCACCCCTTATTGTGAGAAGGGTGGAAGTTCACCAAAAGAGAAGCTTCATTTGCTCTGCACATGCCCTGGCTCGGGGAACAGGCTCCCTGCAGCAAAGTCCTTCTCGCTTCAGCCCGCACTGCTGCTTCTGCTTCGCCTCGGGCCGGCTGCTCCAGTTTGTAGTCCAGCTGCTCTCGGCCATCACTGCCAGCCAATCGAAAGCCACTTCCCTACTGCGTGGGATGCTGGGACCCAAGGAGGAATAACGCCTCCAGCGAGAATACATCCTCCGAGGCGGCAGCTTTGGTTAGGGGACCCCGGTGACAATCCCGCCTGATGCAGTCCTCATTCGGTTCTCAGTTGCGGCAGTTTCAATCTGTAGCAACTCCGCTGACCTCGGTGGAGACACGCTGGCAGGAGGGGAGGCGGAACGGCGAGCACAGCCTTAGAACGGGGCACGTTTTGGACGTTTGGAAGGGCGTTATGTTTTCTATTCCATAGAGAAAAGCACAGGAAACGAGCTCCTGGGCCCAAGGCAGGCAACATGGTGCTCTGCTATAAGAGATTTCTAGCGGGGACATCCCTGTTTTATGGCCGCCGACACTTTTAAATGTCTCTGTGTATTATACAGAGACACTTTAAAAAAAAACCCAGTGACAACAGAAATATTTAAACCCACTACATAGCATCTAGCCGGGCACGGCCCACTTAGCACTAAGGATAACTTCCTCCCCACAGAGGGATGGACTCTTCAAAGGGGAGGCAGAGCTTGTTCTGAATTGGTTCTGTGCCCAGAGGATCTCCAACAGGGGCATTAATAGAGATGTTATCAGGTGCGGGACTACAATTCCCAGCACGCACTGCTTCGTGAGCGCCACTCCAAGCTGCATGGCGCACAAGAAGCTGGGACTCTGTCCTCCGGCAGTTCACATCTGTCCTGTTCATCATGGGGCTGGGTAATGCCTCCCCACTCCCAGGTGTACAGGGACCTATTTGACGCGGCCCCAGAGGGGCTGTATCACTGAGGACAAGCAGGTGACATATTACACACACTGCCTCTCCCATCACAAAAACTCTCCACCTCTCCAGGCAACAGCGAACGGGCGAAGGTCCAAGAGGGACGCGGCCCCAATGCTTCGGCAAGTTTAACAGGCAGACCCCTCAATAAACCCTCCCACCGTCCACCGCACCTTCCTTTCATCCCAGTGTCAGCGCGATGGTCCCAGGCCCCTCACCGCTCCCGACGTGGTTCACGGGACAGCAGGAAGCTCCTGGGATAAGGGAGCCACCTGGAGGAGAGGCTCCAACATCCGACCATCAAGGGACATTACTTCCTTCTCCCAGGCTCATCATCATCGACCTCTAGTCATAGATTGGGGAGCAAACACAGCACCCAGTTGGGGCCGGGCTGCGGGTGGGAGTTCTCAAAAATCTCCACGCCACAGGGTGAAGAATGGAACGATCCGCGACTCCATCTGGGAGCTGTGACATCCTGGATCCATCCTACAAGCCAGGCAGGAGCCCGGCCTCCAGGGGCATCCCCGGGAAACCGCCGTTCAGTTTCATTTCATCCCCTGGCAGAGCAATAAATAACAATCCCTTGCAAGTCACGTCCGGCTGCCACTCACGTGCGGGGAGGTGGGGAGGGGAAGATCAGCAGTCCACTGAGATGGGGGCCCGCTCCCTCCTGCGGGCAGGACACAGGCCGAATGTCTCCAGTGGAAAGATCAGGGCGGTGCCCAAAAAACCCAGGAGGTGGAAGGAATTCAAAAGCGGCCACAAGCTACCAAGGAAGCAGCAAGGTTTGCGGCAGAGAAGAACCCGCCACTGAGCGAAAACCGTACCGAGTGGGAACCTGTAGTTTTGAACCCGCCTCCGTATGCTGGGGGATCTGCCGGCTAGTCCTTATCCAGTCTCTCCAGAGTCTCCGGGGCCTCTCCAGGCGGTGGAAAGGGCCTGGGACCCTTCTGGCCTAAAAATCTGAATCAGCATCCAGTAGCTCGGCATCCATGAGGTTTATCTGGGAGTGGATTGGGGCTAAGCCGGCCCTTCTGCCTTGAGTCCTCGGCCCACAGGGGACATTCTTGCTGGGCTGGCTGCTGGCACCTAGGCCCACGGCGGGGCGCCACAACGAGCCGCCGTGCTGCTGGTGCGCTGGGAAGCACCTTGTGCTGTTCCCGCAGGCCGGATCTTCCCGGGGCCCGTTCTCGGGGCAGAAGGGGTTGCTGATCAGACGGAAGGTATCGTGTTTCCTGCTGCTGGTGGGGCTGACCTGGGGCCCACTGGGGAAGAAGCCTTCATGCTGGGAGGCCCTGAGTCCAGAGTAGGAGCCTGGGGGCAGCGTTTCTTCCCCAAGCCGAGACTCCCTGGGGTTGGAGACCAGGCACGTCTGCCTCGGCAGCTTCGGCAGGCGCGGGACGGCACTGGAGGCCTGCGGGCTGAAAGAGCCCACGTTGCAGATCTCGGGCGCGGGCCCCAGTGGGCACACTTCCTTCTTCTTCCTCCTCCGCTTCTTCTTGCGGTTGGCTCTCTTCTCCAGCTCGGGCAAGACCTCGGCGTCCACTGCCCACAGGCTGGCCCTTTCATCTGGCGGCACTGGGGGCATGAGAGAGGGGAGATGGGGTGAGAGATGGCAGGGCAGTAGGTCGGCACATGCAGACTCAGCCCCGATCCACAGCCCTTCTGTTATTGCCGCTCTGAGCTCTCCCACGCACCCAACAGCTCCCCACGCTCCTCAATCAGCCCTCTGCTATCCCACCCTGGGCTTCCCAAGGCACAGCCCTGAGCAGAGGTTGTCTGGGATCTCCGACAGCATTTTTAACCCTGGGTTATTCCAACGCGTAGCAGCATCTCAGCCAAATTCCAATTCACAGATTTACATTTCCCCTGGTTCCACACAGCAATCTTTCCCTGCCTCTCCTGCACCGGGAGCCCATTAAACTGCTGCCATGTTCCACCCCAGAAGTGGCTGCATTTCCATGGCTGTGGCACAATCCCTCTTCTAGCCCCATGATTTCACTCCTTGCGTCTACCGTCCCCCCGCACGTGAACAGAGGAGGTCGGGTATCATCCCCCCCATTTTACAGCTGGGGAAACGGAGGCACAGCGTGGAGAAGTGACTTGGCCCGGGTCACACAGCAGGCTGGTGTCAGTGTGAGGAGTAGCACCAGTGTCTCCTGGGTCCCAGTCCAGTGCTTCCACCTAGAAGCAGGGAGCAGAGCTGGCCTGGCGGGTAAGGAGATCTGCATTCGATTTCTGACTCTGTGGACCTTGGGCAAGTCGCTTCCGCTTTGTGCCTCAGTTTCCCAACTGCCAGAAGCTGGGAAGTGGACAGGGGATGGGTCTCTCAACAATTGCTCTGTTCTGTTCCGTCCCTCTGAGGCACCTGGCACTGGCCCCTGCTGGAAACCAAGACGCTGGGCTAGACGGCCCATGGGTCTGACACAGCACGGCCATCCTTATGTTCTCGGCCCTTCCTTCGAATAGTTAGATTCAGGGACCCGTTCGCTGCGGGCCCAACCAGCAACTGCTATGAAGGGTGCTTCTGGTGCACAGATTACATCGCGCGGAAGCGCTCGGTGCTGTTACCTCCCGGCCCGCCCGTCTCCTCTGCCCCCCAGCGCTTTCCGAGGGACTTACCGGGGGTCGCCCCAGGCGTGACGGAGATGTCCTGTGGCAGGATCGCCCCTCTCCTGGCAACCATCTTGGTGACGTGCTGGGCCCAGGCCGAGGACACGTCGGCCGAGGGTTCGTTGATGTCAAAAGCCAACCCAGCTGGGACGAAAGCCAGAGAGGAGATGCTCAGAGCCCGCTCAGCGGAGGGAGGAATCCCGCGGCTTGAGCCAGATAGGGCTGGGAGTCTTCACCAACTCGCCCCAATCTCCCCCCGCCGACCCCACAAGCAGCCTGTTCCGAAACCAACGCCCTGCGTTCCCGCGGCAACCAGTGGGTCCCCACCCATTCCCATGCGATGTTCCCAAGGCGGACCCAACCCTTTGAGGGGGATCCTGTGCCGACACCCCCCCGGGGGGCTCCCTGTTTAGGGATCGCACGGACTCGGTGAGGCTGCGTTTCCCAGCTGCCAGCCCCACGCTCTCCTCCTGGGATCGGCGCGCCAAGAGGGGCTTGGCCGTCGCCAACAGCAACGACGATACGGCCAAGCGGGCCAAAGGGCAGCCTCAGGTGCCTCCAGCCGACGGGGGCCGCAGGGGGCAGGGTCGGGCCATTCAAATGGATGTTAGCCACTGTGAACTATGCATGGGCTGGGCTGGAACCCGGGCTCCCTCTCCCAGAGGTTATTCCCCTGCATGCAGGCAGGCAGGATGGTCCAGTGGTCAGGGCACATCTGGGTCCAGTTCCCTGCTCTGACACAGTCTTGGGTGACTGTAGGCAAGTGACTTAGCTGCCCTCTGCCTCAGTTTCCCTTCTGCCCACTGGGGATCAGGGACGTGGAGGGTAATACCACTGAAGACAGAAAGGCGCTCTGATGCCATGGCAATGCGGGCTGCCTAAGTAACTTAGCTAGCCGGAGAAATTCACCCCTGCGGTAACTTCCTTGGACTCAGAAGGGAATCGGGTCCCACGAGCAGGTCTGTTGGGGGGGGCGGGGCCACGTGTAAATCAGGCACATTTCTGACGAGGCTTTTCCTTCGTTAATAAACACGGCAGCTTGCCGGCTGCCTGGCACACGGCCGGGATAACGCTGCAGGCCTTGAGGGAAACAGACCCATCAGGGCTACTGGCCAGGGGGTCAGGGAGGCAACCCCGTGCTCCACGTGTCCCTAGCCTCTAACTCCTGGAAGCTGGGAGTGGATGTCAGGGGATGGGCCCCTGAACAAGTGCCCTGTTCTGCTCAATCCCTTTGAAGCACTTGGCACCAACCAGTGTCAGATGACAGGATACGGGACGAGATGGACCACGGGTCTGACCCAGCCTGGCCCTTCTTATGTTCTAGATGCTGGCCCCTTTAGGGCGGAGGGAGGTGCCTCATCAAGACCCACGTCCTGCTTGCCCCACAACAAACCTGGGAACAGAGGCACATCTGCTCCCCCTCCCCCAGATTCCCAACCGTGGGGGAGCCGCAAACCTCTCGCTTGCCCAAACCCGCCCCCGAAGATGGGACCTAGCCCCAGGGTGGTGGTGCACGATTCCCACAGCCTCGCCCACCCCAGGGCCGTACCCACGGGCCCGTCGTGCGAGACGGTGTGCACGCTGAAGGACAGCTCCTGCTCCGGGTTGCACAGCAGCTCCTTCCGCCTGGAGAAGGCCTTGGCGATCATCTTGCTTTTCTTTATCCTCTTGGGCTCGTTGTCGGCCTGGCCGGTCAGCCTGCGGGGTGGGGAGAATAGGGGGAGCTGGCTCAGCGGGGGAGGGGATGGCATGGCACTGATCCACTCTAGCAGAGCTGAGGTGATCCCCCCAGCACGGGGCTGAGTGCCTGGCCTGCCCCCTTTCCTGCTGCGCCAGGAAGCCGTCTGTCAGTCTGTCTGTCATGCCCAACCATCTTTCAAAAGGACCTGATGTCCTGCCCCTTCCCCAGACGCCCCCTCTCTGCACCTCGGGGGGCAACAAGCTGGCATCAAGGGCTGGATTCTCCAGGGCTCCCAGGTGCCTTCCCCCACTCTGAAAGGTGGCTGCGAAATGCATTTCCGGAGGGGGTGGTCCCAGCCCCAGGATTGCCACGCCATGGTCCAGGAGCCCCGAACACTCAGCACCGAAGGCTTTCGGCGGTCATGTGGCTGGCAGCCCGCCAGCACCCGTGGGCTGGACACACGTGGGCGTCCTGCCCTCCACCCCCCAACACCGCGATGAACGCCCGGCATTGCGCCGCTCTGGAAGGCTCCCCGTGCAGCTGACAGAAAGGGGGAAACTGCGGCATGGACTTTACCAGCCACCCTGCTCCAGATGGAGACCTCCCTCCCCCGTCTGCCCATCTCCTTAATGGGCATCTGGGGCTGGGAGAGGAGCTGGACGGGCAGCCTGGGAAAGCGACGTCCTCTCCAGAGCCACATCAAGATGCGACGTGGGCGGCACCGGCCACACAAGCTTCCCTCCCCCCCGCCACTACAGACGTGTTTCGCTCCCGACCCGGAGGGGGCATAGCTAGGGCTGCCTGGGGAGCCCAGCCTCGAACTCTGCCCTGCCTGAGGGTGGGGACAGACTCCACAGGTCACAGCCTGCTCCGACTCCAGCCTCGTTCCCAGCCCCGCACCGACCCCTAGGCATGACTGCCACTGCTCCAACCACTAGGCATGACCCTCTCTGACACATACCCACTCTTTGCCTCTCCAGGGAACTCATCCCCCCGCAACCGGCTGAAACCCAGCGAATTTGTCGCACATGGGTCACTAAGCAGGACAGCTCTGGGGCCAGACCCAGGGGGTGGAGGGGGTGGTGGGCATGTGGTCCCCCCAGCTGATCCTGAGGAGACACGTGGCGCCAAAACCCCAGCAGTTCGGGGCCGCTCCCACCTGCACCAGGTGCGTTTCCAGATGAGGAGGGTGGCTTTGGTCCACACCCAGGTGCTCATGGAAATGCCGGTCCCGAACATGGCGAAGAGGTTGATCTTCTCCACCAGCAGGCTGGGTCGGTTCTTGATCTCGCAGTTGGGGAGCGGCTTGTTGGTCTGGATGGCGATTGACACGTTGGCTTCACACCTGCGGCGGAGACATGGGGCATGGCGGCAGCACGAAGGACAGGGGCTAAAACCCACCCTGACACAGGGATGGAGCGGGGGCAATCTCCCATCCCCCTGCCTCCCCAGCTACAAAGCACTCTCCCCTAGCGCAGCCAGAGAAAGGGGAATGATCAAGGAGCAGCTGCGGATCAGATTCAGGGGCAGACACAGGTGGAGTCCCTGTCCCACAGCTGCCCAGATACCACGGTGATGGGGGCCACATGAGGTTAGAGGGGCAGCAAGCTGGGGATGATCCAGCACCCAGCAGAGCGATGGACTATGGGGAGCTAAGCAGGCCCCTTTCTCGTCTCTGGCTTCTCGGGTCCCCGGGGTTGCACCTGGGACTGGGGATGTTTGCTGGGGTCAATCCCATGAGCGGCTGGCCAGAAGCACTCCTTCATTAGGTCAGGGACCGATTACTCGCAGGAGGCAGGGCGTGGGCCGACCCAGGAAGGGGTGGTTCACACAGCAAAGCAGACTGAGTGAGGAATTGGGGTGACACAGCTACACACCAGTCTGGATTGCAGGGAGAAGAGGGGACACATCACAGTGCCCGTCAGGTATGGCACTGGGACCAGGCATGGGATCCCCTGGGGATTGTCATTCCCACGGCACTAAGAGCTGGGCTTCTGCATGGGGAATGGGAAAAACATCATTCCAGGGCCATGCGGGGGGCGAGGCCAGTCCCTACTTACAGGACATACTCCCGGAAGCTCCGCTCCCACTCGGCCTGGTTGAAGAAGTCGTAGAAGTGGCAGCCGAAGGTGATGAGCACAAAGCCGAAGGCCAGGAAGCCAAAGATGCCTGTAAGGAAGGGTTATTCCTGTATGGCAGGGTTATTCCCACGGCCCTAGGGCCGGGAGCCCAGGACGTAGCACATGACCAGCCAAAGAGAAGCCCTGATGGAAACGCAATGATCCAGAGAAAGTGAAGTGCGGGGTCACACCGGGGTGCAGGCTCCTTCCGCACCTGACGGGATCCCTGTGAACATCAGCTGCATCTACTTCTAGCGCAACTTGCGTCCCTACGAGCTTTACATACAGGCCATATGGAGGTCACGTGACCCAGTAGTGTGATGCAGCCACCTCTGGGGAGGACCAAGGCAGCTGATTAACAACAACACAGCACAAGAGTTTAGGACCTGAAAGAAATAATCCAGCCAACTTTCACAGGGAATCTGAGGGAGGCCAAATGCACACGCTCAGCCTGGAGTATGGCCGGGATGCCTGTGTTAATAGGGTAGAACGGCATGGGCTCCAATAGTCAGGATCTTGCTTTCATGCCTTATCTGCAGGAGGGCAGCCCCAGGCCAGGCCCATATTCACCATGATCTCAAAGGAGGCAGCCCCGATAGCGAGACCTGTTTATCCCACCCTGTGTCTTCTGGGTGGGCCAGCCCACTGCCTGCTGCAGGGTTTCCCCGGGAGGCTCCTCCCCAAGGCTGGCTCTTTGGGACATGCGAGATCACCAAGCCAAACCTACACCCGTCCCGCTTACCCAGCCTCAGCATGGTCTCGTTGATTTTGCTGGCAGCTTTCTCACTCAGCAGGCCGGGGTGGTTGCTTTTGATGGAGAACAAAGTCATGACGCCTAGGATGAACGGACAGCAAGACAGGCACGTCAGCTGGGGAAGAGGGTGGGGAGGGGGGAGGGACTGGGGCTGCCCAACCACACGGCCAGGGAAGAGATCCAAAGATTGCCCGAAGTGGCCTCCCTCCGGAGTCCCGGCGAGATTGAGCAGGGAGGGTGAGCCGGGCTCAAGGACAGATGCAGCCTCCAGGCTCCGGCATCTTCGCTGGCGGTGTGATCTGGGGACTCAGCCAAGTGGAAGACTGGTCAGCTCTCCACTAGGATGTTGCTGGGGGACAGACCCTCCCTGTGGGCTGCTCCAGTGCCAGACGAGGACAGATGGGCAGGGGCCAGGGAAGATGAGGGGCTGCACCTGGCTGGTTTTCTGCATCCCGGCTCCTGGCCGTTCAATGAACTACAAGAGCCCTCTCTGCACTGAGTGGGAGAGTTTATCCTAGGCTGCCCCCAAAAACCAGCAGGGTTCAGGGTAGCGTCTTCCTTTCCAGCTGTGACCCAGAGCCCCCACTTCCCTCTTGGACAAGAGAAGGCCCAGCACGCACCACCCACATTACAATATGGTTTCTGTGTCTCCCTCTAGCGCAGGGATCTCAAACTCAATTGGTATGGCGGGCCACATTTACATTGAGTTGAGTTCAGGGGGGCCACGCATAACACACACTTCTCTGCTCTACCTTTCATGCTCTACTCTCCGCCGAGAAAATCTCCCCTCAGGGTACAATTCGGCGGCACAGTAAAAGAGAGAGAGGCTCTCACAGGGACTTGCAGACTCCACTCTCCGCCGTTAAATCTCCCTGTGGGGCCACATTCGGCGGCCATTTCCTTTTTAAGACGGCCACAACTTGCCTGAGCTCCGCTCTGAAAATACTCACAGCACAAGCCTGCGGCCGGATTCGGACTGCGGGCCACATGACACAAGCCCGCGGGCCGCAGTTGGCCCGCGGGCCGCGAGTTTGAGACCCCTGCTCTAGCGGCTGGTCCACACAAGAGGATAACAGTCCACTACAGCTGCCAGCTAGAGGATTGCAGGCAGCGTTGCTGGAGCTGCGTCAGTCCCAGGATATTAGAGAGACAAGGTGGGGGAAGGCGATATCTTTTATTGGCCCAACTTCTGTTGGTGAGCGAGACGAACTACACCGAGCTCTTCCTCAGGTCTGGGAAAGGTCCTTAGAGTCACAGCTAAATACAGGATTGAACAGACATTTTACCATAAGTAATGAGCACATATTGTAAGGGACCATTGAAGGTGAAGTAGCTTGTTAATACCCCTGTAGTCAAAGGAGGGGGAAGGGTGGTTCCTAGGTGCCAGACAGCTGTGATAATAAAGACACCGGTTTTATGGCTTAAGAACATGATTTTTCACCATCTAGTAAAGTTACGAATCTAACTCGTCTTTTGCAAGCATGCAGGTTTCCTTCAAGGGTGGGGACTGGGAGGTCGGATAGAAAGCGATTGCTTAGTGAAATGCATTTGCCCCGGGGACAGGGCTTTTTTGTATTTTATTTGAGAGCGGAAGGATTGTCGGGTTTCACCCACAAGGACGATGGGGGTGAAACGCCACCTCTGTGAGAGGCTGCCTGCACCGGGGGGCGGTGTGTGTGTGGGGGGGTGGGGGAAGGGGTGTGGGGGTGTGTGTGTGTGCGAAAGTTGGTCTAATTGTGTTGCTGTGGATTTTTCACACCACGGAGTGACGTAGTTATAACAAAATACCCTGCCATCCTGACTTAAGTATCTTTTCCTGACCAAAGAGAGCGGTTGGCTCGCACACTTGTCTCTCTCACCGGGAGAAGTTGGTCCAATAAAAGATATTATCTTCCCCAGCGGTGGGGTGGGTTCCTTTGGTTCAGGTGAGAGTTTCCTGATTTTGTCTTGGAGGTCCCAAGACCAAACCCTGCTGGGTTGCCAGCACCCACCTCGGATCAGGAAATAGCCTCCCACGATCAGCACCAGGCCGATGGGAGCCAGGACGAAGCCGGCGCGGTAGCGATAGTTCTTGTATCCCACAAAGCAGATGCCACTGACGGAGTCTCCGTCCACCTGGCAGGGGGACAGAGGGAGCAGTGTCAGCCTTTCCCCTGCGTGAGCGGACCCGAAAGCTTGAGGCTCGCGAGAGAAGCGGGAAGCTTCTTGGAGGTTGGGCTCGAAGTCTCACGAGAAGGGGCTGCCTATCGAGGGGCTGTGTTGCCCCTTTAACAGGGCGAAGCGGGTACCCATCCAGCTGTGTGGCAGATGACCCTGGCATCAGTGCTTGCTGGGGAGGGAGTGGGGCAGAGATGGAGGCTCTGTTCAAGCAGCCTGAATACGCCCTTTAGGAGCATGGGCAGGGAGACAGAGGAGCTCATCAGTGCAGGGAAGGCATGAAATGGGGAGGGAGTCAGGAACCTGGGACGGGGCTGGGAAATGCGGAGCCTCATCTGAGCTGGGATGGTTCTTGCGCACCAAGGCAGGGTGAAACCGACCACCCACAGGACAGAATGGTGGGATCATAGGGGCTTCCCCCTTTCCCTTTTTTCAGTGGGGCACCGAGAAGGGATCATCCCTTCGGACCTGGAGGGATGTGGTGTGTCCCACTCTCCTGTCTCTGTCAGGGGCCGGTGTCCCCCATTTCTCTAGCTGGGCGCAGAGCTCCCAGTGCCAGCTGCCCCGTACCTGGGCGACGGCCAGGATGGTGACGGTGAGGACGAAGGGGACGGACCAGGTGACCAGGTGGAAGTATGAAGTCTTGCCCAGCAGCGGCTGGTAGGTGGTGCCCAGCGCCTTGAAAGAGGCGTGCCAGGCGTAGGTCAGCATGACGAACCAGATCACGCCTGACATCAGCGAGTAATAGACGATGATGAAGATGATCACGCAGGAGAGCGTCTCGTTGGAGCTGGAGGGAAGTGGGAGGAGGGCGTCATTCACCCCGCCGGGGACAGGGCAGAAAGTGGGAAGGGATCGCTCCCTGACCTCCGTTTCCCACTCCACTACGGCTTGTTCCTGACAGCACCCAGAGAGCATCTCTTCTTTCCCCCCAGCCCCTTGTCTGCCCCCCAACAGAGGATCTTGCAGTCTGCCAGATGTCATCAGCTTACGGGGCTGTGCATCTTGTTGGAGCCCAAAGCCCCAGCCCCAACCCCCTTCCCAACGCCATCGGTTCCTGGACCATGCCCGCTGGGACTGGTGCCTCAGTGCTCCCTTCCCACAGCCTCAAGCGGGACATGAGCCACAGCAAGGAAAACAGAACAGGAGGGGGGTCTACCCGCCAGGGTGGGGACGGGGGGACGACAGAGACACCTACGTCGGCTCTCCCAGCCTCATGGTGCCGTCGGCCCGGCACACGATCTCGCCGCGGGCCCCGTCCATGAACTGCGCCAGCCAGCCGATGCTGCCCACGAAGAAGCAGGCGTTGACGTAGAAGAGGATGACGGCTGGGTAGCGGTTCGAGTTCTTCCAGTCGGCAACAAACGTGGCCTGCGGAGGGCGGGGAGGAGACGGGAGCCGGCAGATGGGCCAAGGAATATGGCTGTGCAGCACCCACTCCTGGCCCTCACTATTCAGCCCCAGAGCCGAGAGCGGCAAAGAGGCGTTCCACGCCAATGTGGATTTCACCCTGCCCCCCCGATGGCCAGCACCCAACACCCTCCTCCGAGACCAACACCTTGGCGATCAGTCACCAGCCGCCCTCCTCCCCCCGGCTCTCAGGACAGCTCGGCTCACCAGCGTGAAGAAGGTGCAGAAGATGGTGACGGAGCTGAAGGCAGCAATATAAACGTGCATGTTGCGGTGCTCGTGCTCCGTGAAGAGCGGGTTCTGGCACTGGATGCCGCAGCCTTCCACGTCCTCATACCAGCTCTTGGGGTTGTCTGTCTGCACCAGCGGCGCCTCGCAGTGGCCCGAGCTGTTGAACTTGAGGTTCTGCACCTCGTTCTGGGACAGGGCGATTGGGAAATGAGGAGAGGGGGCAGAGCAGAAACGAAAGGGATTGTGACGGGCCTTGAAAGGGCACTGCCGTGAGAGGACGAGCCAGGCTGAGGGCTGGGAACCAGGACTCCTGGGTTCTTACTCCAAGATCTGCCACTCACAACCTCTAGGCCCTTGGGGGAAGTACTTGCCATCCCTGCCTCAGACAGGGATTATAATACACGCCCAGGGAGGGGGTGACCCCAAATCCACTGGGTGAAATCCTGGCCCCCCGAAATCAATGGCAGTTTTGCTATCCATTTCGATGGGTTTGGGATTTTACCCAGCCTTGCTTTCTGTGGGCTTCTGCGCTAACCCCGCATGGCATGGAAGCATTTCAGTTCTTCCTCTTTCAGGACATGGGCGTCATCCTTGAACGCCATATGGGGACGGCAAACGGGAAGAGGGCTGGAGCGGGGCCGACACAGAAGCTCTGAGTGCCGTGGTGATTAGGGATCACCCTTTTTCCCTTATTCAGAGCTAGAAGAAAGCCCACCTGGTTCGGTACCAGTCGCGGGACCCTTGAAAACTGCCCATCAATAACCCCTACATCTGTTCTCGCTAAAACTATAAAAATCCCTCCCCAAAATTTCGATTGCTGCTGAGTTTTCATAAAACTCTTTCCTTCACCAAAAAGACAGTTTGGACCTCACCTACATGGCTGTGGCTTGGTCTACACGTACCTTGGCGATTTGGCGGCAGTCGACCAGAGTTACGCAAACTACACAAAGAACTTGCGTAACTCCCATCGACTTCTTTGCTTTTCTGCGCGGCGTCTTCACTGCAGTGCGCCGACAGGAACCGCGTTCCCCTCGACACACCGCTGCGCCACTTGAGGGGGTGGTTTTAGTACGTCGACTTCTGGATCGACTGAGCGGGTCTTCACTGACCGTTCAGTCAATCCAGATACGTCGATCTGATGGCGGGGACTCTGCTACCGTCAATGTAGACATAGCCTGTGCCTCGAAAGGATGTGTGCGCTTTCTATCCAGAACAGCTGCGGGAAAACCTTATGCCTCCCGTTATTCTGCACCTCCCAGAGGATCTCTAAGTGTTTTACAAGGATCTCCTTCCCACCGCCGAAATGCAGCCTCCTGGGTGGGGAGGAAAGTACCACAGCAGCTGTGTACAACAGCCTTCTAGGGAGGGAAATCCAGAATAACTCCTCTGAGATTCCAGGGAGGGATTCGGTTGTAGACAGGAGTTAACTGTCCACCAGTGTATCTGAGACACGTGTGGAGCTAGCGCATCTGGTCCTGCAAGACGTGCCCCGGGAACTTTAACGACAAACCGGATGAGGACTTTGGCTTTACGGCCAGGGCACAAAACAGCACCGCTCCCCCTAGCGCCATGTGGGGGCACCAATTCAGTACCAATGCTGAAGGAAGAGCTACTCAGCAACTAACATCATTTCCTGCAGCACCAGGCTTTTGCTGAAGGGCTCCCGTCCTAACGAATTTAGAGCTGGCCCCGGGGCCTGGTTGACAGCCCTGGAACAAGAGGCCTTTGTTTAACCGCAGAACAGGCACAGCAATGTGTTTCAAGGCACACAGGGGATGTTCAGTTTCCCTGGCCAGGATCGGCACCCCCGTCCCAGGCTGTCGTCCAGACACCGGGCCTGGCGGTGAGGTATCAGACGCCTCCTTACCGGGCAGCCCTCGGGAAAGCGGTCCGTGGTGCACTGGAGGAAGTCGGGCCAGCCCCGTTCGCGCTCCACGATGGTGCAGGGGCCCCGCGTGGCCTGGCATAAGGTCTGGCTGGGCAGCTCCACCTGGCCATCCTCACACTTGGGCATGTACACGGCGCAGAGCAGGGGCTGTATCGCGTCCCAGCAGCGAGGGGCGTTCCGCAAACCTGGCCGAAGGAGAAGGCAGCAGTGGGAACGCGGCATGGGCAGGGCACGCTGGCTTGGTGCTGCAAGTAAGCACAACAGCCAGCCACCTCCAGCTCAGCGGGAAAGGCCTACATTTGACTCTGAAACTCCCAGTTCGATCTCCGATGGCCACCCCGCTGGGCGTCTGCGTGGCCATACCAGGACACGTCACGGACGTAGGTAGGGCTGACACGCCCCATCCACTGGCGCATAATGGCATGCCCACACAGCCAGTTTGTTATCCCCTACCCTCCATTCATAAAAACCAGGATTTATTTTTGGATCTGCCCTGTTAAACGGTGCCAGGAAAGGAACAAACTCCCAGCGAGCAAGTCCATACAACACACTTCCTCTCCTCCTTTACCTCCTTCCATCCGTTAATAGCTGCCTGGCTGGGGCGCGGTGGCTGCATGCCATGGGGCTAACAGCCTCTCAGTTCTCAGCTAGTTCAACCATTTCCCATGTCACAAATTCATCTGAAAACTCACGCTGTGGGAGAGTCCTTTGATTGTTATTTTTAGCGTCATGCCAGAGACCCCCCAGCTGAGATCAAAGCCCCACCAGGCCAACCATGCTACAATCAGAGTAAAAGCCAGAGGGTGGCGCGAGTCGTGGATCAGGTGCAGAAATCATGGTGCATTCTTGCTGAGCCAAGGCACCTCCTGGCAGCACCAAAGAATATGGTCGGGGGGGCTGGGGCGGGGGTCTAAGTAGCCACTACAGCTGGCTGGAAAACAAGCAAGTGTGTTTTGGGGGGCGGAGGGAAGGGGAATTAAAAAATGACTTTTTTCTTGTTTCATTTGAAATTTGTCCTTTTGGGGGGGGGGTCAAACAGCCATTTTTTGTCCAAAAATATTCCACTGGCCACTAGAGATCACAGCTGAGTCCAACCAAATCCACAGACCTGAGCAAAACCAGTTTGTCCCTGTGCGCTGTTTAGGCTGGGGAATGTGAAGATGAGACTCAGGAAATGGTCCGTGATGCACCATCTGCCTCCCATAGGCGAGTCTGCATCACAACCGGATCTTTCACGGTATGACCACGCCATGCATGCAGCAATACGCAATGTGACATGGCTACATCCCAGGTTACGGGGAAGGATCAAGCTCCACACACTGCAGCATTTGCCAAAGAAAATACAAATGTTATTCTGGGGTGTCCAAACAGGACTGTCGTATGTAAGAACAGAAGGCAATTGTTCCGTGCTATTCGGCACTGGTGAGGCCTCAGGTGTGTCTCCAATTCCTGGAGCCGCGGTTTACAGAAGAGGTAGACAAACCGGAGAAAGTCCAGAGAAGAGCAACAAAAAGAGTAAGAGGTTTAGAGAAGATGACCTGTGAGGAAAGAATTGGGCATGTTTAGTCTAGAGAAGATTGACGGGGGACCTGATAACAGTCTTCAAACATGTAAGAGGTCAGCGATTAACTGTTCTCCGTGTCCACAAAGGGTAAGACAAGAAGCAGTTGGCTTAGTTTGCAGCCAGTGAGACTTTGGCAGGATATTAGAAAAAACTTTCTTTCTATAAAGCACTGGCACTGGTTATCGAGGGAGCTTGTGGGATCCCTGTTGTTGGAGGTTTTTAAGAACTGGTTGGACAAACACACCTGTCAGGGATGGGTCTAGTTTACATGGTCCTTCTTCAGTGCAGGGGGCCGGACTAGATGACCTCTCCAGGTCCCATCCACTGGGTATTTCGTGCCCCTGCTATCTTGTAATGTGCGAAGATTAAGTAATGAAAGACTTGCCACAGTTTGCAGTGGGTGACACCCCAAACTGGCCGTGGTTTGATTTGGAGAAGATGCTACATCTTCAAAGACAGCCAGTCACATTCTCTTCTGGCATAAAGGGCTGAAATTCCACCGATGATCAAAGAACTGCACTCATTGACTCCAGCAGTGCTTTTGGCCCAGGACATCCCACGTAGGTGCCGTGTCTCTTAAGACTGGTTGTTTTGGTGGCCTTAACTATGACATTTCCCAGATTTCAGCAACACAACAAGTAAAGACGCCTGGAAAGAATCTGCTTATGGGGACATATCTGGACAGTGACAAATGAGGGTGGGGGCACCAGGGGCTAATATTTTGCCTTGTATAGCATCTTTGTGAATGATCGCCACATGCTTCGCAAGGCACCTACATAATACAGCAGTAGAATGCAGCCATCTCTGGGGTGGAGGACAGCTGTAAGGAGAAGGTGAGAACCTTGGGGTAACCCCCTGGCCTTCTTAGTAAAAGTGTCCTGGGAACCTCAGCACCCCCACAGCACAGCCAGGGCTTCTGAATTGAAGCCCCCTCCCCAAGGTGGTTTCATAGGGCTCCGTTTATCTGCCCAAGAAGAAAGCCAGGCTAAGCCAACTTTGCCAGGATTTGAACCCACAGCCCCAGGGGGCAGAGAGATGGGGAGAGCACCCAGCCAGTTATGAACTAATTAATACTTTAGTTGCCAGGTAAAGCCCTATTATGAAAAAAGAAAAGAAATAAAGATGAAATGCAGTTGAGTGGTAAAACAGCTTCTCCTCTACACTGGGCCGTATGCCTGGGGGTGAATGGCAGCCTAACCTCTGAGCGGGGACGATCCTAGGGGATTTCAGGGGGTATCTTTTCCCCAGGAGCAGCACAAAAGAAGCCGCCCTGCTAGGCAACTGGGATCCTGGTGACCGGAGATGGAAAAAGGCAGGCAGCCCCTCCAGCCTCGAATCCCCCCGAGATTTGCTGGGTGATGTTAGAGCCGGACTGGACTGAAGCCCCTGGGAGCCAGGACAAACTGCTCACTTGGTAGCATCTGACCACAGGGCTGTTCCTTGCTGTCTCTACACACGCTCGCCACCCTCTGATGGGAGCAGCTTGCGTTCACTGCTAACCTGGGCCACGTTCAGGCTGGGGACTTGGGGGAGGGAAGATTCTGTATCTTGCTCCCGTCCCTTGAGATCCGGGATTAAACCTCAGGATGCCCTGAAACTCCTCACCAGCCCGGCAAAGGCTGCCGAGTCCTGGAGCTGGGCACCTGCAGGGACCGGTCTCCTCCTGGCACGGTGGTTTGTAAGGGCTCCCTAACGAAAGGCCTGCTTTGGGTATCCCACTTCCGCTGCCGTCCTGGCAAACGGGCTTTGTCAGATCAACAGGTGAGTAATTTACACAGACACTGGCGAAGCAGGGGAGGGAGCACAGCCGGAAACACACAGGAGCATGTTTAATACCAAAGTATCCATAACACTAAGACATCTAAACACCCGTTCCCTCCGCAGCGTCTCCTCTTTGTCTGGCCTCTCTGCTTAGCTGCCTCTTCCCCTTCTCTCTCTCTAGGGAATTGCTGCAACTTATGGAGAGGGCAGTCTGGTCTAGTGCTTAGAGCACGGGCCCGTCTACCAGGATTCCTAGGTTCATGTCCCACTGCTGCAGTGTGATCACAAGCAAGTCATTTAAACTTCTCGGTTTCTCCACTTCCCCCTATAAAAATGGGGATAATATCATCAACTCCCTGAGATAAGCTGGCTGGTAGCCTTCCTTCTCGGGAGACCAGCCTTCGCGACCCATTCAGTCCATAGCCTACTTGCTGTGACTGCAAACCCGCTAATCTGCGCCAGTGGGGACACTGGTTTGCAACGTGGACACCAGCTTGCTGAGAACTGGACTAGGCCCGGCAACGTATTGAAGTTATTTCACTTAGGCCATTAAACTGCCGTCACGGTGATGACAGCAGTCCCCTGGAGTCGGCCAGAAATACACAACTTCGAAACACGCCACAGATCAGTCACCCGTGGAACTCACTGCTTCAAGACAGAGCCAAAAACAGTAAGATTCAAAAGAACGATGAGACTCTCACAGAACAAAATGTCATTACGGCACAATGAACATTTTAACACTGGTATGCTTGCAAAGCCCCTGCTTAAGAGAACTCTGGAGTTGAGAATTTAAACACACAGGAGAACCTCAGAGTTACGAATGCGTCGGGAAGGGAGGTTGTTTGTAATTCTGAACAAAATGTTGTGGTTCTTCTTTCAGAAGTTTACAACGGAACATTGGCTTTGAAACTTTACTAGACAGAAGAAAAATGCTGCTTTTAACCATCTTCACTGAAATGAAACAAACACAGAAACAGTTTCCTTGCCTTGTCAAATCCGTTCTTTAAAACTGTCCCTGTATTTTTTTTGGCAGTTTACATTTAACACAGCATTGAGGTGTATTTGGTTTTTTTTGTTTCTTCTGCTCTTGATAGTGTACTTTTGGATCCAAAAGAGGTGTGCTCATAACTCTTTGTAACTCTTAGGGCAGGTCTACACTACCAGCAAGATTTGGTGGCAGCCGACAGGAGTTACGCAAACTACTCTGCGCAGCTTGCGTAACTCCCATCGACTTCGTAACTTCCCTTTTGCGTTGCCATCTCCACTGCACCGACGGGAAATGCGTTCCCGCTGACGCAGCGCTACACTTTTTGGGGGAGGTGATTTTATTCGATTGACTTCCCTATTGAGTGAGCGTGTCGTCTTCATGGCCGCTCAGTCGAACCGGAAAAATCAATCTGATGGCAGTGAATGTGCCGCCGTCATTGTGTAGCCTGAGGTTCTACGGTAAATTCTTAGCAATTCTAAGTTTATGGGATGTCACAAGGTCAACTTTCACTCAAAGTTTATAGGCTTTGTAAAAAAAACAAAATCTCCAACACTGAAGTGTTTTTACTAAATGTAAAAAATAAAATAAAATAGGAAACCACCTAAGAACAAAAATCCTTTTCAGCATTTGCAAACTGACACCACAGCTTCATGCAAGCACCTGAGGGTTCAGAAGTGAAATTGACTATAAGTTGATTATAATGTGGGGGTGGAAGTGAAACTGATTATCCTGTTCTGATTACCAAAACTGCGAAATGCCAAGTGTGAGCATTGGCGTAAGAGCCAGAAGCTAATTACATTTTACAATTATTTCCATGTTCATGATCTCATCTGTTGCTAGCCACATAGGGAAGAGCGTTTATTAAAAACATTTGTATTTTTATCCTGACCAGTGTTTCGACATCAGGTTTAACTCCGCCATTGGTGCGCCTGCCAACCTTGTTACACGGTACGTATCAGACACGCTTCTGCTGTCTTCACCCATCCTCCTCTTACAGGTCTGAGTCCTTCCCAGACCCCAGTCACTTCCCAGTATGGATCAGGGACCCCTTCACAACTTCACTCAGCAGCTTATACCAGCAAAGAACCCCCCCAATCTCGATATGGGCCGGGAGATTACATCACTATGTGACAAGCCTGGGCTATGTTCATACGTATAGGCATGGAAGTAGAGTTGCTTACTTCTCCAGTGACTATTTCCTGTCTGCACGTTGAGGGTCGTCAAGGGACATGTGGGTCTATAACTGGACAGTTATGCATGAAAAGGGTAGTGGGGGTCATCTCTGGCCACTTCATGTGGATGATTATGGGGCAGCAGTCCAACAAGCAGAGCTAAGATTAACATGGGAACTACCACTGCATTAACGCGGCTGGCTCCACACCTCACCAGGTTTAGATTAGTTCAAACCCAACCACCGAGTTTTGCTACATTCGATGTATCACATGCAGGGTCCTGGAGCCCCCATTTGATCCAGGCCAATCCCAGGGCGCCCGCCACGAATACCACCAAGGAACCGCAAAACTGACCTGCGAATAATCAGCGTCTCTCCCGTGAGAGCAGAGAAAGGTCACTTGGCATTTCTAAGGACCATAAAACCTTTTGCATGAAGTCACCGGCGGCGTTTCGGAACTCAAGGAGCTTTTCAGAGCTCTGGGCTCCAAGGGTATTTGGCAAGCGCCATTACTCAGCTCAGAGAGAAGCAGGCATGGTCCCAAGGAGCCGGCAGCGTTCATGCAACTGCAGTTTCCACATGAGCCTTATCTCTGCCCCCGTACTGCTGCCCTGTAACCATCCACTCTCTTGAAATGGGAGGAGACGCAGACAGTCTAGGACGAGCAAGCACGCAGAGGGCCGTACAATGGCCGAGGATCACACCTGTACGCAGCAGGTGTCTGGCTGATTAACAGCAAGCGTGAACAAGCCCTGCTGGGCCTCATGGACTTGTGCACCAGAACCAGCTTCCGAGGAAGGCCTGACACAGAGAGGAAAGCGGCCTGGCGATTTCTGCGGGAGGAGGAGGCGTTCCAAAGGGCAGCGGCCCAGAAGAAGGTGTGATGAGGCGGGAGGGCAGGCAGGCAGATGAGAACAGGGCAGTTGGGAGGAGAGGAGTGTTGCCATGCGGGGACCTGGCGGGGAGGTCGGGGAGGCAGCAGAAGGCAACGTGAACATAGAGGAGGAGGGGTGAGGCGCATGGGGCGTGAGAGGATGAGAGGGCTGGGCTGGGGGCAAGGAGCTCTACAGCAGCCACTGGCCATGGAGGTAGAGGGGAAGGTTGGGAGGTGAGTTCAAATCAGGCTTCCCCACCTGAAACTTGGCTGGGGGGGGGGGGAGGGAGGAGAGGCAGAGATGCTTATTTGTGGCCTAACCGCTGAATCGGATTCATGGATCCTGCTCAGAGACGGCCAAAGGGAACCATCTAATCTGACCTTCAGCACATGGCAGGCCAGAGAATCTCACCCCCTGCTCCTGAAATAGACCCCTGGCCTCTGGCTGAGTTACCAAACTCCTCAAACCATGATTTCAGGTTACAGAGCATCCACCATTTGCACTAGCTTAAACCAGCACGTGACCCATGCCCCTTGCTGCATAGGAAGGCGAAAAAAAACCCAGGGTCTCCGCCCATCTGCCCTTGGAGAAAATTCCTTCCCAAGCCCAAATATGGTGATCAGCTAAACCCTGAGCGTGTGGGCAAGACCCAGCAGCCAGACACCTGGGAAAGAATTCTCTGTAGTAACTCTGAGCCCTCCCCATCACGTCCTGTCTCCAGCCATTGGAGAGATTTGCCCGACAGTCTCCAGGGCTGCATGCCATCGTCGGCAGTGCCATCAAACCATCCCCTCCATCAGCTTATCATGCTCAGTCTTGAAGCCAGCTAGGTTTTTTGCCCCCACTCTCCCTTTGAGAAGCTGCTCCAGAACTTCACTCCTCTTACGGTTAGAAACCCCCTAAATTCAAGTCCAAATTTGTTGATGGCCAATTTATATCTATTTATTCTTGTGTCCACATTGGCGCTTGACTTATATAACTCCTCTTCCTCCCTGGTGTCTGCTCACTACAAATAGGTCAGACGGATAATCCTATCTCCCCTCAGCCTTCCTTTGGTCAGGCTAAACAAGCCAAGCTCTTTGAGTCTCCTCTCACAAGGCAGGTTTTCCATTCCTTGGATCACCCTAGTTGCCCTTCTCTGCACCTGCTCCAGTTTGAATTCATCCTTCTCAAATGGCAGACCCAAACTGCACACAGTATTCCAGAGCAGATCTCACCAGCGCCTTGTATAATGGTACTAACACCTCCCTGTCTCTACTAGAAATAACTCGCCTGATGCATCCAAGGACCGCATTAGCTTTTTTCACAGCCACATCACACTGGCAGCTCAAAGTCATCCTGTGATCAATCAATACACCCAGGTTTTTCTCCTCCTTTGTCACTTCCAACTGATACGTTCACAGCTTATAGCAAAAAGTCTTGTTGTTAGCCCCTAAATTCATGATCTTGCACTTTGCACTATTAAATTTCACCCCTTTTCTATTACTTTAGTTTACAAGGTTGTCCAGACCTTTGCTGTTGTTTGAACAAGAACGATATGAGGTCTGGAAAAATCGGCCTGACAGCGAGAGATCACAGACGCTCTCTCTATTTCATTCACCCAAGATAAGGTGATGCTGACGGTGGGGCTCTGTAGTCTAGCAGGCAGAGAGGGGGCACCACGCAGTCCCAGACTCACTACCAGTTTGTTTTCAAAAGCAGAAATTAACATATTTCACTTTTTAATATAAAGATCTATTTCTCAGCAAACTTTGATCCTGTATTAACCACCCACCAGCCACAGAACGCGTACCGTCTTCTACTTACTATCTGTGCTAAATGAGGCACCAAAACATTTATGTAACATTTAAGATTTAGTTTAATAAAATATAAGTGCTACTGTGTTTGTGTGTGTGATTTAGTTCACACCATTCCTAATGTACTGATGCTGCATCTGCAGTTTGACACAGGTAATGAGCATTATGTGCTATTTCCTAAATACAAATCAAGTTATCTAAAAAATTACACAACGTATACCCCCTGAGATGTCGGAAAATGCGGTACTGAGTTGTAAATTTACACGTTTTAGTGACCAGATTTGCACCATTGTTTAAGAAATATGTGAAGAAGCATCAGTGGGAAACTTGATTTAAATCAACGATTTTCTCTTGGTGATTTAAATCATGATTTAGTGATCAAATTGCCTTGATTTAAATCAATCAATCCACCCTGCCCAGAACCCCTTTGGCTCCCAACAGGGGCTCCTCTCCTCCCTCCACGCAGGCTCAGAAGAGGGGACGAGGGATCAAAGGCTGGAGAAGGGATCCTAAAACTGCCCCCAGCCAGCAGACAAGGATGGCTCCTTTCCAGCCAGCGGCAAATGCCACAGTTGCCTGCGCCTCTTGGAATCTGCGTCAGCGGATGCTGCAGGCCCCCATCTACTGCAGTAGACTGAGCCCTCTGCGGAACATCACAGCCCTCGGAGGAGATCAAGCCTTCGAGGAAGGCTGCCATTGCTGTCAGGAGTTTTCTGCAGCTACCGCATGGAAGATTTTCAAAAGGGCTCCATGAGGACCTAATTTTGCTCCCACTGAAGTCAATAAGACTCCAACTGGCTTCTACAGGACCTGACTCGGGGGTTTTTGAAGCTCAGCCCTGCAGTTTTTTCGAGAAGGTAACCCTGCCAGTCCCATAGTAATCATCAGCGAAGGCTGATGGCAGCTGAGGAGACTCACCCCACAGCCCAAGGACACAGCTCCAGCCAGTTTCCCATTAAACCTTTAATACTTTTTGTATTTCGAGATTTAAAATAAAAATTAAAAAAAATCAAATGCAGCCTACGCACTACTTGGCTCTGAAACCTCAGGGCAAGTTAGAAGGGGATCAAAACAGGGCGGGGGGGGAACGGGTCTTGTTCCTTAACTAGAATCTGCAGATACAGCAGCTAAGGAAAAAATGAGGGGCTGTCAATGCGTTAGGCCACGAACTGACCTCTAGTTGTGGGGATCAGGAACACTTTCTTCCCATGATACCATGTTGCTCTATATTCATAGATACATAGAGTTTAAGGTCAAATGGGGCGATTAGATCATCTAACTCGCCCTCCTGAATAACACAGGCCGTTACATTTCACCGTTTCCCCAGTACTGAGCCAATACCTTACATTCAACTAAAGCAGATCTTCCAGAAAGGCCTCTGGTTCTGATCTGAAGACATCAGGAAATGGAGAATTCCCCATTTATTAAAGACCACTTTAGTATCCAGTATTTCCTCCCCATGGATGTCCTCAGACACTGTAATCTAGCCACCTCTCAGTCTTCTTTTTGACAAGATAAATAGGTTGAGCTCTTTCATTCTCTTGCGGTGAGGCATTTTCGCCAGCCCTCGAATAATTTCTGTGGCTCTTCTCTGCACCCTCCACAATTTTTCAACATCCTTTTAAAACCATGGACGTGAGACATGGTTGCGGCAGTCCAGAATTTTGCCACAGACAGGTAAAATTACCTTCCTCTTCCTGTTCACTCCTTGCCCCATTTATACATCCCAGGACCACATTAGCCCTTTTTTCCCACAGTATGGCACTGGGAGCTCATGTTGAGCAGCTTGCACCATGACCCCAAATCCTTTCCAGAGTCTCTGCTATCCAAGATGCAGTCCCCCATTCGGCAGCTATGCCCCACATTCCTTGTTTCTAGGCACACTCCTATTACAGAGTCAGGTTCTTATCCCGCATCCATCACCATGTATCTGAGCCCCAGAGACAGAGGCATTGTGGGTTCTTTTTTGTTTTCCTCTAAAGCACATCGCATGCCAGAGGAACCACTGGCTGACTCAAGTATGGGCATCTCTGTGTTCTTGGAGCTATAACTCAGGCTAATTTAGGATACAGAATCCAGCGGGTACATCCAAAGAAGCATTCAATCACATTAACCAACCTCTCCAGAACACAGATTCAGAGAACCACAGCGTGAGAAGGGACCGCAAGGGTCATCTAGTCTGACCCTCCGTCAAGATGCAGGATGTGTTGTGTCTCAACCATCCAAGAGAGCTGGCTAACCAGCCCCTTTTTGAAAACCTCCACGGAAGGAGATCCCACGCCTTCCTGAGGCAGTTTGTTCCACTGGCCTGCCGTTCTTGCAGTTGGGAAGTTTTCCCTGAGATACAATCTAAATCTCATTCCTGGTAGCTTTGTCTACAGGCAAACAGTCCAAAAAGGAGAATATGCTAACGAGCTACGAACATCAGAGGGAGTTACAAACAGACCAGTCGATTGCACTCCTCATTTGGAACTGGAAGTACGCAATCGGGCAGCAGCCGAGCCAAAAAAAAAAAAAAAGCAAATACAGTACGGTACTGTGTTAAACGTAAATTGCTGAAAAAATATAAAGGGAAAGTTTTAAAAAACAGATTTGACACGGTAAGGAAACTGTTTCTGTGCTTGTTTTCATTTCAATTAAGATGGTTAAAAGCAACATTTTTCTTCTGCATAGTAAAGTTTCAAAGCTGTATTAAGTCAAGGTTCAGTTGTAAACTTTTGAAAGAACAACTATCATGTTTTTTTTCCAGAGTTACGAGCTTTTCAGAGTTACCATTGCTCTGAGATTCTACTGTAGTAACAAAGTGACATGAATTGAGGCAGAGACAAAACACTGGCCATTTAAGACACTCCTACACTGCAAGCCAGCTTTTGGTTTCCTCCATCTCTGATACATTAAATCAAGAGTGTTTGAGTTCTGCAGGGTGGCCCCTGGATAGCTTTCGTCTTTAACAAGGAAGCACATTCTGTGGACTTTATTTGCCTTGCATCCAATTCCTGGTCCCGTTGCATGCTGGGCACTGTAGTTTCAATAGGATGCACATAGATACTAAAGATGTGGCCAGCTTCAGTGCTCTCCATCTAGTGCAATTCAGATTTGGTCCGTGAGATCCTAGCAGATTGCTAGTGCAAGCGTCAGCTGGGGAGAGGTTGGCTGCCTCTGTGCCAGAGAGTCATAGCCGAGCAGCAACCACATCAGCATTTACTACTTTGAGGATGCTGCTCAGGAGGAAAGAGGCACGCTGGGAGCAGCAAAGGCGCATTTCATTTGCTGAGCCTCACCTTTATCACTGGTGAAATCCGCCAGGCACACTCAGTGAGTGAAGTTCTCCATTCAGCCAGGCAACCGGTACGGTGCGGGCAACAGCTGCGTTCACATCCCCAAACCAATATGTCCGATTCCTGCCTTGGAACGGGCCCAAGGCCCCATGACGCTTTCACAGCCCACTTAAACTTTTAGCCTCCCTCTCGGGCTTTCTAACAAGGGAGCCAATCCTGATTTTGTTTCTTAGGAGCTGGGCTGAGACCACCAGCTCATCACAAGTGGTAACTTACAGTTCCTCCTGACACCGGCCAGTTCAGAACTGGCATCTTAGAATCAAGGAAAGACACAATGGCTCATTACCCGTCTCCTAAGCCACCCTGTTCTCCCAGCTCTCTCATTTGTATCTGGCCAGTTTCCTCCCCATCTTCTCCCCTTATCCTCTAGGGAATCGGCTGCTGCCTGTGTTTGCAATTCATTGAGGCTGGAGAAGTGGCTCTATGGAATTGCCCCTGGTTACTGCGGGCTCCTAGCTGTTTAGATTACAGACAATAGGTTGCTCTCAGGCCTCCTGGTTGCACTAAAGAGCATTGATTTACAAGGGGAAAGCAAAGCTGCTATGAAACTGCCACTGGCTCAGTCCTAAGGGCAGACAAACAGCAGAAAAAACCCCCAGCTCGGGACTCAGAACTTGGCTTGAGCTCACCGCACTAGCAGACAAAGAACAGCGCTCCCCCCTTTGCACTGAACGGCGCGGATCTGCTCAGGGCAGCCGGGGGTGGGAATTAAACCGCTTGCTTTCCTGACCACATCAGCACTTTCTAACGCTGCACCCCGTGTGCCATCCACGCTTGGAAGATGCATGGCACAGGAGGAGCCGAGGGTCACCGTGGGGCTGGGTGACAACACACTGTGGCGATCTGTGGGGAATGAACCCTGGGTGGTCAGTACCAAGAGCACAGAGCTCTGCCCCTTTGAGCTAAAGATAGCTGGCAGTGGAAGGCTCTCACCACTTACACAGGCCCAGCCACGTGACACGGGTGCATTACAACCGTGGGGGCCTCACCTCCAAAGGGCAGCAAAGGAAATATATGGTAGCGGGCAGTGGGGAGTCCGGGATACATCTGCAAGGAGCACGACGCTCCGCTGTGACCTGCCCCCCAAACCCCCGCCTCTTCTCCCTCCATTGCCACCTGCACTTGCCCACCCAATGCCCAGGTGATTTACCCCGCTACAGTGTGACCTGCAACACCCCCTGCATGTAGACCCAATGGCCCCACAGCTAGCCCCAATGGTGACCTATCCCCTTCTCCCCCCAAAGCCCTCCCCGAATTCCGCCTCTGCCCCGCCACTTCCCCCAGTGCCCCATGACCACCCCCTTCCCCCAGTGCCCCCTCCATGACCTGCCCTCTCCTCCAAACCTCCTGCATGACATCCCCCTCCCCTTGCATTGGCCCCAGCCGGACCCTCATGACCCATCCCTTCCCCCCCCCCCGATGCTCCCTACATGACCTGCCCCCTCCTTCTACCTTTGCCCCCCAATCCCATATGCTGTCCCCTGCACTGATCCCTCCATTGGCCCCCAAACCTCACATGCACCACCCCCCTGCATTTGTCCCCATGTCCTGCCCCCTCCTCCTGCATTGGCTCCCAGCCCCCCCAACTTACCCTTCCCCCATATCCTGCCCCCTCTTGCACAGGCCTCTAGCTCCCGATTTACCCCTCCCCCAGCGACATGCCCCCTTGCATTGGCCCCCCTTATTTGCTTCCCC
>ML675616.1:2506222-2559997 GCA_007922155.1 Mesoclemmys tuberculata | reverse complement strand
GGAGGGAGCCGGGGCCGGGGCCCTCCCCGCTGCTGCCCCCTCCGCAATGGGCAGAGCCGCCGCGGGATCTGCCGGCCAGGAGGGGCAGGGGGGCCCTGCAGCTGGCGGAGCCGGAGCGGGGAAGCGAAGCAGAGGAGGAAAAAGCGGAGCTGCCTGAGGCCGAAAAGGGGCTGCGCTCTTGCTCCAGCCAGGGCAACAGTTCGTTCCTCTGCCAGGCTCTGCACGTTGGCATCCGCTCGCTGTCCTGCGCCGGGCACCGTGTGGGTTTCCAAGAGCCTAGAGTGAGAGAAGTGTGGGGCTGGGGCGAACGGGGCCTCACTAGGCCAGCTAGACTCGGCCCCGGCCCCCCTCTCAAGGCAGGCCCGAGTCATCGGAGTTTGGAACCCGGAGGGGGGCTCCAGTCATTGCTGGCCCCGTCTACACAGAGCAAAACGGGGAGGCCACGTTCGGGAAGCGCCGTGGCTTGAAAACCCCTTGCGCCGATGGCTAGTACGACGCACGCTGCTGGGCCAAGCTGCCGTCAGTTCGAAGCCTTTGTCTGCAGCCTGTTTTCGGTGGCAGAGTTCAGATCCTCTAGGGCAGTGGGTTTCAACCTGGGGTCTGCAGACAATGGCTAAGATGTCCAAAGGGATCCGCGCCTCCATTTGAAGATTTTGAGGGGTCCCCAAATGAAGAAACATTGGCAACTTTGGCTCTAGGGCAGTAGATTGGGGCTGCTAACCCTTCTCCCCCATTATCCTAAGGTTTTGGGAAGTTTACTGTGTCTGGCCCAGAGCTGTGATAATTCCTGTTAGCACAGTTTGGAAACAAGATAGGTGGGATTTTTCCCCCAGGAGATTTTATGCTATTAATCATTTTCAGTAAATCCTTTAGGTGGACTTTGTATCACTCCAGAACTCATTTCAATATATATTACATATTAATGATATATATTTATTACTTATCTATACAAGAGCTAGGTATTATTTAGATTCCAGTTGCATGTAAAAGCCACTAGGCAAGGATCAAGACCATTGTGCTAGGTGCTGTACAAAAAACCCCCAAAAACCAACCAACCCAAATTCTCACAAGAATTTACAATCTAATGTTTTCTCTCTGGTTCCCAGCTCTCTCTGCACCAGATGTACACCAGTGCCCTCCCTCTGCTGCAGACCTGCTTGTGGTAACACATAGAAGAGGGCATGACTGTTTTTACCATTACCTCCAACTCAGAACAAGTGGGGATAAAAACACCAGTCCCAGTCCCCACAAGCTCCCATGGCTGCTTGCAGAACAGCATTCATACATAGGGTAGACAAGTACCAGGACAGCAGGACCTTCTGCAATCACAGGAATGTTTTAAATAGCTGGGGAGGCGGGAGGGGAATGGAGAAAAGCTTTGCACTTCACACTTTTTCATCTCTTCCAAAGTGGAAGGGGGGAGTTGGAGGGGCAACTGGCAAGGACTTTGTTTTGGGGTTGGTTTTTTTTTGCCAGTGCAAGTTGCACGGATGGCTGCCGTTCCCATCCAGCTGTGCAGCATCTGGCAGATTCCGACATCTGCAGCCCTCTGATGATCAGTGAGTTCAACGCCAGGCTCTGCTTCAATCCTAAGTAAGCTGGGACTGCGTTACCAACCGCAACCTGGCAGCTGCAAAACTTAAATGCTGGTGGGAGGGAGATTGGACCCAAAGGCGCCACCCTTGAAACAAGCCTCCGAGCCCAACTCAATGCTGGCACGCCTCGCTTTCCCAACAAGCCGCTAATCTACAATGCCAGGCAGAGAGCTGCCTATGAATTCCCCGTCAGCATGGCAACGGGGAAGTGGGTCCCAGCCAGCATCTGAGAGCAGTCTACTAGCCCTGGCAGTGCTCCCCCTTCAGCAGCAAATCTACTTCATACACATGTACTCATTGTAGTAGAAGAGGAAGCAGCCTGGGTCTAGTAATTAGGACCAGGGGAATGGTGCCGGATCACCTGGGCACCCCATTTAAACCACCCCCTATCTCAATTTCCCCTTCTGTAAAATGGGGATCATATGGGTGCTGGTAGCAGGCCTTGAGCGTCTTACATGAAAGAGAACGAGCCAAAAGTTGCGGTGAGCCTGGTTATATCAGTGGGGAAGGTTGCTGTAATTCAACAGCCGGGAGTCTAAGGTCAAGCATAAAAAAATTCTTAAATCCTTTAACGGTTCTATGTTCAAACATGCCCAGCCACAGCGGCTTATGTCAAACGGTTAACCAATCATAGGTTCTTAGTCTGCACCCATGGATTGCTCTAGCCCGAAACACTAGACCATCACCACAACGAACGATGCATTACGCTAACCTGTCTGCGGAACAAGATTTTAATTTTTGGTTTTTTAAACCAAGGAATTTCACCCCAAATGAACCCAGTTACTGCACAGCTCAGGGTAAGAATTTGGCCCCCTCACAGATTCACTTACTGCATCATAACTGAGAATTTAGATGATTGGCTTTTAAAAGAGTAAAGGGATTCTCAGTTAAGGATGAGAGTGCTGGAAAAGGTCCTGGACTGGGACTTGGGCTGTATTCCTGACTCCAGCACCAGCTTGCTGCGTGTCCTTCACTTTGCTGCTGTCTTGTCTATTTAAACTATGAAACCAGGTCTACACAACCCACTAACATTGGCATAACCACTCAGGGACGCAGTGATTTACCCCCCTCCGAGTGATGTGGTTATGCTGGCCTAACCCCTGCTGAAGACAGCTACTGTCTTTTGTGAAGCATCTCCCATCGGTCTAGGAGCATCTTCACTTGAATGCTACAGTGGTGCAGCTGCGCCGATGCAGCATTTTGAGTGTGCCCGAAGTGTGACGCTAGCATCAGCTCATTCCAAGGGCCCTAGGCCTCAAATGAATAGCTGGAAACCTGCCTGGCTCACCTGTGTGTGAGTGTTGGTGTTAAGTGTTAAGTTAATAGGTGTTAAGTTTGTAAGAATGTGTTTAATCTTTATAAAACACTTGTAGGATGCTGCCTGTAGTAATCTCACTTATAACGTTTATACCCGTTATAAGGTTACATTGAACATTTGCGCTGTAAACCTCTGTCACTCTGTAAGGCCACATCTACACTACAGACCTTACGCCGGCACAGCCATACCGCTGCAGCTGTGCCACCGTAAGGGCTCTCATGCAACCACTGTATGCCGATGGGTCCTGCCTCCCCAGAAGAGCCATTGCAAAACATCAAAGATTTTGTTAATTGCTTGCCTCCCCCGCGCCCCATGAAAAGGAGACCTGTGTGTGAACTCATCCCAGCAGCTTAAACTCTGGGATAAATATAAATAACTAACTATACCCCACAAGAAGAAATGGGGTCTTTGTGTTGCTTGGAATTCAGAAAGGGGAAGATTTCTAAGGATAAGCAAGGGATCCCCAGCTGCTTAGCCTGGGTTAGCCCTAGAGGACATATAAAGTTTGCATGTTACAGCGGCTTCTATTACCTTTGGGAACCGAGGACTGGAACTCATTTATGTGCGTACATTTACCTGCTTTAACTTTGTAAACGCTCATTTCTTTTTCTTTTAGCTAGCTTATTATACAATTGGCTGCAGGCCTTCTCACTGGTGTAGGATCTAATGTGCAACTGACCTGGGGTAAGTGACTGGGAATAACCTGAATACGGTTGTGATTTTTGGTGTATCCCACCCTCTATCACAAAGGCATGCTTACCTGGGCTGCAAGATACCCAAGGGGACTTCATGTTAAGGCTGATGCAGTGCCTACAGAGTTCACGCGTGGTACTTGGTTGGCAAAATCTAGGTATAGAACTCACAACCAGTTTGGGTGTGTGCCCTGTTTCGTAACAGGCGCCCTGGAGTCACTCCAGCCAGCTGGACAAACTCTTTGGGAGCGGAATAGGGTCTTGTTATGCGTTCATACAGCTCCTGGCACCATGGGGAACTGATCTCTGCAGGCACTAGTCATACAAACAGCTGACCTAGCTCCTTAAAGGAGATTACTAAAGAACAACCGACATCTTTTGTTTGTGAGGTCAACAAGGGCGTGGATGATTTTTTTTTTTTCTGCATGGCACTTGCCTTGGAAACATCCAGTCCTGGCTTTCCCCATTTTTTGCTGGAGCTTGACTGTGAACCACTGAGACCTCCTCTCTGGAAACAGTTTTCCAACCAATCCTGCACTCACGTTATAGTAGCTCCATCTAGGTTGTATTTCCCTAGTTTGTTTATGAGATAGTCATGCAAGACAGCATCAAAAGCCTTACCAAAGCCAAGATATACCACATCTAGTGCTTCCCCCCATCCACAAGGCCTGTTACCCTGTTAAAGAAAGCGATCAGGCTGGTTTGACATGATTTGTTCTTGATAAATCCATGCTGTTACTTAGCATTGTATGATCTAGGGGTTTGCAAATGGATTACTTAATTATTTGCTCCATTATCTTTCCGGATACATAAGTCTCACTCTTGTCTGCTGGCTTGGAGGAACAAGGGCTATGATGAGGGGAGAAAGACAGCTGGTCCCCTGAAGGAACACAAGAAACCCATAGAAGGAGCTTTTCCCACTTAAAGGAGATTGGTCTGAGCTGCTTCCCCTAGAAGCTCAACATGCCTGCTTTGCAATATTTGGACGGCTCTGATTTATGGGCTCAGGCAATTCTCTGAAGCAGAACTCTTAAATGCTGATTGCTATATTCTTTTCCCCCTGTACTGTTCATTTGGTGGGGCCCGACCCACTTTGTTACAGGGGGGACACGCACCGGGCACAAAGCCCGCCTCCCAAAGTGGCAGAAAAGAGACGGCTGGATGCAAATCTCTGCTGCTGCCAAAGATGGTGGGGATACTGGGGATTGGAGGCCAATTGGTGAGCCGGAAGGCAAGTTGAGAAACACAGCTCTGCTTTTTCATTCTAGCCCAGAACAGAGCCCCCCTGCATTAGCTCACCGGGATGGGTGTGTGCAGGGGGACGCGGCCATTCCTCACCGTACTCGCCCAGTGAGTTTGTTCTGCACTCCCCCGGCCAACCTCTTAGGCATTTGCACACACTGTCTCTTTCTCCAGCAAGCAGATCCACTCACAGCTGGGCTCTCCTGCCATAGCAGCCAACCCTGCTCTTTTACACTAGTTTAAAAGTCTCCCTCGCCCTGAGAATTGCTCCAGATTGACACGGGTGCAGATTTCCCGAGGCAGCCTTTCCCAGCCGCTGGAGCTGAAACATGGCAGAGGAGCAGTGGGGAGCGGGGTGAGGGGGAAGAAAGAGGAGACATGCAGAGGGACCACACACTGAGCCCAACACTGGCTGCTCCAGCCGGGCTGAGCCCTCCCTGTTTTTTCCCAGCAAGCTGCATGGAGCCAGGAGAAGAAAAACCCACCCACATTCCCAACACTGCTGAAAAGCTGCAGCAGGGCTGGAGCAGTCAGAGCCGGGGGGGGGGGGGGGGGGCCGTTTCCAGGGAGGGGGGCATGGCCTTGCCCAGCTGCTGGAATCACAACGGGGGGAGGTTTCGGATACAGCTGAGATGGAACTGGTGCAGCCCGGAGCTCAAGGCCTCGAGCCCCTTCCAATTCCCCTGCCAAAGAGGATGGGGTGGGAGAAGGGGCGTGCGGGGGGGGGGGGGAGGAGAGGGTTGTACTGATGTGATCTCACTTTGCTGCCCTCAGGCTGCCTGCACAGCCTAGGCCTGCAAACAGCAAGGGAGGAGAGGCACCGTGGCCCAGCGGGGCAGGGGAGCCAGTAGCAACGGGCCCCAACTAAAAGGAAGAGCTAGGCTGACAATTAGGGAGAGCTTCCGGTTAGGCTGGGGGCCTGGAAGAGGAGACGGGGCAGAACCCGCAGTGGCACAATGCTGCACTAGCTACAGAGCACGGCCAGAATTCAGAGCCTGGAAAGGGAGCATCATGCAGATCTAGTGTGACGTGCCTAGAATTTCACTCAGCCCTGCCTCCACTGATCCCAGTAAGTTTGGGGAGATTTTCCCATTTGTAACATCCCTGATCTTTGCTCTATTGCTCGTGCTACAAGCCTCCCTCCCCCCGTCACCTCCTCCATCATGGGTCTCAGGGTTGACTTTCCCATTGCGCAGCAATGCATCTTTTCTCCCTTCCAACCCTGGCTGGGGCCAAAATCCACCCTGGCCAAAGAAGTCCAGCCCAACTGATTTCCCTGGAGTTGCCCCTGCCTGCAGGAGCTGAGAATTTGGCTTTGGCGGATGGAATATGCTTCATGTGAAAGCGGAGTGCACCGGCAGGGCCACGGTGATTTACAGCCTGGCCCTGTCTAGCGCACCAACAAAGCAAGCCTTACTCAAACTCCCCTCTCTCACCTGAAGGGGCTCTGAGAGGTGGCTGATCACACGCCAAGTACCTAGCAACATAGTCAGCAACAGAGATTCCCCTCCCCCTCGAGACCAGAACCTCAGCATCCAAGCAGGACATGAGCTGCCAGCTTTGGCCCCAGTTCTGTTATCAATTTGTGTGAGCGTAGCACTGAGGAGCTCCGGTCACAGCCCAGGCCCCTGTGGTGCTAGGGGCTGTACAAACAGCACAAAAAGGTGCACTAGGAATGAAGAGATGCCCCAAGATACACAGCTCCAGACTAGCAACCAACTCCTCTTCCCAGGGCATGGGTCACTCAGGCTAAAGTGGCCGGATGTAGCTTCTACTCCTGGCCTCCACACAAGATGGCAACACACACCCGGGACAAGGGCCACCCTAAGAGCATTTTAAAAGGGGGAATACAGATAGAAGCTATTCAGTTATCTGCACATGGGAAACTGCAGCCCTTTCACCCAGTTCTGCCCATTATGTGGCCCGGTGAACAATTGCTTCCCACACCACCAGCAATGGGGCTCCCTCTGGACCTGCCCATTACATGAGACCAGAGAGCTCCCCTGTAACTCCTGACCCAGGTAACGTAGCTGCCTCCTGCAGATGAAGACCTCAGATGCTCCTGCTCCAAAAAGCACAGACCACCCCAGTCCCTGAATGAAAGGAGAATCTGCATGGGCAATATAGTGCCTATGACACAGCTGAGCTGTTCTGATTCCACCCAGCAGAGGGCAGTGATGTGCACAAACATGTGCACACACCTTTCTTTTATTTCAGGGCAGGGGCAGTAGAGAGAATGTGAAAATATGACTCCAGCCAGAGCCTGATTTGCTTTTATTCTCCACAGAAGCAAAGGGAAAATACCACAGAGGAGTTAATTTTGCAGATAAATACAGAGCTCACGTGTTACTTACAAACATCCAAAAAGAGATTAGTCTCGGCCAATCCATCCCTTTGCACAGTGTTCAAAAATATATATACATATATATATAATGTGCATGTTCCAAGAGGCCTGTTACAGCGTCTCTGTGCTAGGAGGAGATACTGCTTGTTGGGGACAGGAGAGCACATGGGCGGATGTAACACTGGGGGCACGTGGTCTTGCCTTCCACCTTGGTCCAGTTGGTGGGGTCTGCAGGGCGCACACTATCTGAGCACTATGGGGGGAAGGGAGGATGGTTTACCTTCCTCTGACCCACCTGGCCCTAGCCTGGATCCAAGATAAGCGACCCGTAGGCATGAGGGCCACAAACGACTGTTAGGATAACCTCAGCGGACGTCCTGCTGAGCACAGGCTGGAGAATTTTTCCACATGACACCTGTCTTAGGCCCATAACCTATGGTTGAACTGGGGCATCTTTTACACCCAGCCTTGATGTAAAGAGCCCACGTAATGGAGACTCCGCCGCCTCCCTGGGAAGCTGTTCCAATGGGCTGGTCCCATCGCTGTAAAAATTGGCACCGTATTTCCAGTTTTAACTTGGCCAACTGCCAGCCCTTGGATCTCATCCCACATTTGCCTGCTAGGTTAAGGAGCCCTTCAGTATCCAATACCTTCTCCCTGCGCCGATGACGAACTAGATGGATCAGCCACCACTGCGGATGCGCCGGCTCTAGGGGACAGATGCTCCAGGCTGCTTTTCATTCCCATTCTTTGCCTGGTTCACCAGTAAACCCACATGAGACTGAGAACTGCTAACACCTGCCTTCCTGATCACTTCCCGCCCCGGGGCCCCTCACCACTAGCTCACAAAATGGGGTGGGCCTCTCTCGCAAACAGCACTGGATAGGCATAGCATGGCTGGATACAAAACTGCCAACCGCCTCCTGCCATGTGTATAATCTGTGCTAGCGGCGTGACTTCATCCCCCTTTGTGGTATGAGGCTGTTACTGTCCAGGAGATAACAGAGATGGTCCTTTAGCTCAAGCAGTAGCAGCCCATGTTTCTAGAACCAGAGGTCCCAGGTTCAATCCCTGCAGATGGACTCCGTCAGGCGCATCATTGTACAGGCAGAGGGGAATGCCACCCTGGGAGAGTCTCCGCAAGACAGAAGCCACTCGGGGGTTTGACCCATCCCCAAGCTCAAGGCTGAGGGGGACCCAGTTAATTTGTTCAGTGCTGTCAGATCAGGCATGCCTCATGGGACTCTGAAGACAAAGCAGGTTTCCCCCTTCATTGCTGGGCCTCGTCAATCAGCACACGAGGGGGATATTTCAACTCCCTTTTTCTTTCTAGTTACAACCCACTCCCTCCAAAAAATCATCACTCCTGATGTAAGCTGCTGCCTGACCAGCCATGACACAGGACTCTTCTGTCCCCAGAACAGGGCACATACCCTAGCCGTGTCCCTGCTCTATGCTTGAGGGTCTGCCACTTTGGTCCTGTCCCACAGCCAAGGACTAGGGCACTCACCGGCCGGACCTGGGTAACGCATGCACTCTGCGATCTCAGGGGGTGTCCGCTTAACCCAACAGTCCAGAGCCAAGACCCACGCAGGCCTCCTGCTAGACTATCAATGCACCGAGGGCTTCCCGCAGCTGCTGGCGGATGCAATCGGCCACAGAGATCAGCTTTGAGAAACTCAGCCTCTGGGGAGGTTTCAACAGCCCACGATGTCCTCTCTGCAGCATGCCACGGGGATACCAGGCCCCCTAGGAAACACAGCCAGGCTGCCCCGTCCGGACAGCAAAAGGCAGCGATTCGCATCAGCCTGAGGCTGGATTGGGGGACTGAACCGTGAAAGACTTCATGTCCCCTTCCCCATGTCTCACTCCCCAGGCAGCCTGTCCCCGCACCCTGGGGACCCACTGGAGTCAGGGCCAGGCTCCAGCTTCCATTCCCAGCTCCCCCATTTGACTTTTGACAACTATTTACATCCTTGTGCCCTGCCCCCTTAGCAGCCCCCTCCTGATGCTCCTCTGGCTAAAATGCATCAGTAAAGATTGAGGCAGGGAGAGAGAGAGCTGGCCAGGCTCCTTTCCCATGCCCTCCCCTCTCTCAGCCAGCCCAGCCCATCACTCCAGGCCAACGCAGCTCTCAGTGAAATTCCCAGAGAGGGCTGGGGGTGCTGGGAAATATTTTGCTTTTTCCCCTCCTAAAACAAAACAAAAACCCTACCAAAAAAAGGGATCCAGCTGTCAGTCAGTCGGGCAGGGATGCTATGGTGACTGAGACACAGCCTGCCGGGGGGCTCTCCCCACTTCCTGTCCTCCGCTGGGCAGGGCGAGCAATAACGGGGAAACGCAGGTCTCTTCTTCATCCTGGGGTGCATGCCTGGGCCCACGTTGTTCCCTGCCACGGGCACCTCCCCGGTGCCCCCACAGGAAAGCACTTGCTCAACTTGAGGGGGGCTAAAGGGGTTTCAGTACCATGGATCTGCTCGGTGCTGCTGATTGTAGAGCTGCAGCTTGATCTGGTCTCTGATCTGGTTGATTAGGATCTGGGAGAGCAGGATTCCCACCAGCTGCAAGGAGAGGAGATAGCAATGGGCTGAAATCCCCTGGGGACCTGGGACAGGTGAGCCACCGCTCCAGCCAGCCAATCAGTGCCCTCCCCACCGTGGCTAAACCAATCAGGCGGCTCTTGCCCAGCGAGCGACACGCAGTCATTGACGCTTTACGAGAACGGCCTTGGCTTGAGCTTGGTGTGCAGCAGAGACTCGGGGCATGAGCTGCAGCCAGCAGAGGAGTGAGCGGGCCAGGCGAGGTCTCCCTCCACCCTCAACAACTCTGCCAGTCCTGACCCACAGCCCCGCCTGTCCCAGCCCTGAGCTCCCCAAGCACAGCTCAGACACGTGCCTCATCCCAGGGTACTGGAGTCATCCAAGATGCTCCTCGATCACGGGCGTAAAGTCTCCACGTGCCCTGAACGGGGGCGCGGGAAGCAATTCTTCCCCACTCACGTCGCAGGGCTCGTGAGCACGCACCATGGTGAGGGGTTTCCCTGTTTTCTCCAAAACACCCAGCAGGGTTAGATGGGCCCATCATGCAATCCAGTCCTTGCCACATCACAGCTGGGGCTGGTGACCTGGGGGGACGCAATCCTTCCCCTTCCGAATGCTTCTAGCCTGCCAGATCTACCACGATCATGGTGTAGTCATGTATCCGCACCATGCTGCCAGCCTCCCAGCTCCACCACTAAGGGGGGGTTCGTGTATTTGGATGTCTGCACAAATTGTGGCCTGCACCCCTCAGATCTAGGCTCCCCGGCTCCAAATCCCAGGGGCCATTCTCTTTTAACACAGGGGATGGTGCCTGCTATGGGTAACCTGGCCCTCGTTGTCCTGGGGGGTCTATGCAGAGCAGGATGGAGCTGTTCCCCGCCCCCTTCTGCCAGAGCGAATGGGCTCAGTACCCCCCAATTTGAATACAAACCCCAGACCCTCTGGCCCCAGCAGAGGCGGGTCCTGGCTTGGCATAGGGCTACCTGTGGAATGGCCAAGCCGAGGGCAACGCCTCCCAGCAGGAAGAGATTGCTGTGGATCCAGTTCACCAGCTTGTCGATGCAGCCGTTGGTGTAGATGAACTCACTGGCCTCCAGGTAGTTCACGGCCTGCATGCCCTGGCCACACATGGTGTTGATCACGGCCTGCAGGGAAGCACGAGGGCTGGTGTCAGCGAGATAGGGGGCACGGCCACAACTCAGGCTGGCAAGGGTCCGGCGCTCGCCCACTGCCCCCGGTCTGCGCCAGGCACTCTGGCTCCCACAACCCCGTGGGATGGGGCTGCGGTTTCCCCAAGCCATGGCCTAACGGCACGAGGGACAGACCCAAGGACAGGTCCCAGCGTCCTCAGCCAGCAAGTTCTTGTTAAGGTCAGGTTTCTCTGTTCACCCTCACTAGTTCTCCCATCACGGGGGCATCCGGAGCAAACCTGGCTCAGAGAGCTGCTGCCTCCTATGGTAGAAGCACCATTGCCTGGGACTTTTAGCAGCCCTGGAGATCAGGCTGCGGGATGGGCAGACTAAAGGGGACCCTGTCTTTAAAACAAAGCCAGCTGAGACGGGGGTCATGACGTACAGGAAGCCCCATGAGCTGCTTTACTATCCTGCTGCATGGGGGCAGTTACTAACAAAGCCAGGCAAGCCTCACGGCCTTCCTTTTCCACCCAGCATCTCCAGTGAGGGTCTCCCCCTCGCTGGGGGGGGGAATGCATCCTTAGCACAACCTCCATCTCCCTGACCCCCTTGGAAATGGCAGGGCCATCACCTTGCAGGTCCCAGCCTGCCTGAGAATGGCTCCCACCAGCCTCATCTGCGACTGGGGCAGGACAGCCCCACCCATCTGAGCTGGCTCTCCCCAGACACCCTGCCCTCTAGGGGAGGGGAATTAGCCGGTCCTACCCGAATTCCTACAGAGCTCTCCTCCTACCACAGTCATGTCACTTGGCTGATGGAGGGGGCACGGAGAGGGGTCTAACAGCCGGGTCTGCTAGTGCCGTAGGGGCAGCTGGGCTAGGAGCACTATCTAGTGGCATCTCTAACTGCTGCAGAAACTTTTAAGGCAGCCAAAGCCTCTGGTCCGAGAGGAACTGGAACATGCGGCTGTGAAGGTTTGTCCAGCTGCAAAGGACACTAAAGAGGAGCTGGTGCAGAGATCACATGGGGGGAGATGAGGTCCCTCCCAGCCCTCTACTTCTATGGTTTGAGAAGTCATCTAGTCTGGCCCCCTGCACTCAAGGCAGGACGACACAATAACTAAACCATTCCCAGCAGGTGTTCATAACGTCCTCTTAATTTCCAATGAGGGAGATTCCACAGCCGCCCTAGGCAATTTGTTCTTAACTACCCAGACAGTTAGGGAGTTTTTCCTAATGTCCGACCTAAACCATCCTTGCTGCAATTTAAGCCCATTGCGTCTTGTCCTATCCTTAGAGGTTAAGGAGAACACTTCTCCTCCCTCCTCCTTGTAGCGACCTTTTATGTACTTGAAAACTATTATGTCGCTCCTCAGTCTTCTCTTCTCCAGACTAAACAAACCCGATTTTTCCAATCTTCTCTCATAGGCCATGTTTGCTAGTTAATCATTTTTGTTGCTCTTCTCTGGATTTTCTCCAATTTGTCCACATCTTTCCTGAAATGTGATGCCCAGAACCAGACACAATACTCCTGCTGAGGCTACATCAGTGCAGGGTGGACAGAAGAGTTACTTCTTGTGTCTTGCCTAAGAACATAAGAATGGCCATACTGGGTCAGACCAATGGTCCATTTAGCCCAGTTTCCTGTCTTTCAATGGTGGCCAACACAAGGTGCATCAGAGGGAATGAACAGAACAGGTACTCATCAAGTGATCCATCCCGTTGTCCATTCCCAGCTTCTGGCAAACAAAGGCTAGGGACACTTCCAAGCGTGGTTTTGCATCCCTGCCCATTCTGGCCAATAGCCATTGATGGACCTATCCTCCATGAACTTATCTAGTTCTTTTTCGAACCCTGATAGAGTCTTCACCTTCACAACATCCTCTGGCAAAGAGTTCCACAAATTGGCTGTGCGTTGTGTGAAGAAATACTTCCTTTTGTTTGTTTTAAACCTGCTGCCTATTCATTTCATTTGGTGATCCCTAGTTCTTGTGTTATGAGGAGGAGTAAATAACGCTTCCTTACTCACTTTCTCCACACCAGTCATGATTTCATAGTCCTCTATCACATCCCCCTTTAGTCGTCTCTTTTCTAAGATGAACAGTCCCAGTCTTATTAATCTCTCCTCATATGGAAGCTATTCCATACCCCTAATAATTTTTGTTGCCCTTCTCTGTACCTTTTCCACTTCCATTACATCTTTTTTGAGATGGGGTGACAAGCTCTGCACGCAGTATTCAAGATATGATTGCACCATAAAGAGGCAATACGATATTTTCAGTTTCATTATCTATCCCTTTCCTAATGGTTCCCAACACGGTGTTAGCTTTTTTGACTGCTGCTGCACATTGAGTGGCTGTTTTCAAAGAACTATCCACAGTAACTCCAAGCTGTCTTTCTTGAGTGGCAACAGCTAATTTACACCCGATCATTATATATGTAGAGTTGGGATAATGTTTTCCAATGTGCATTACTTTGCATTTATCAACATTAAATTTCATCTGTCATTTTGTTGCCCAGTCACCTAGTTTTGTGAGATCCCTTTGTAACTCTTCACAGTCTGCTTTGGATTTAACTATCTTGAGTAGTTTTGTATCATCTGCAAACTTTGCCCCCTCACTGTTTACCCCTTTTTCCAGATTATTTAAGAATATGTTGAACAGCACTGGTCCCAGTGCAGACCCCTGGGGGACACCACTGCTTACCTCTCTCCATTCTGAGAACGGACCATTTATTCCTTTGTTTCCTATCTTTTAACCAGTTACTGATCCAGGACAGGACCTTCTCTCTTATCCCATGACAGCTTACTTCGCTTAAAAGCCTTCGGTGAGGGACCTTGTGAATGGCTTTCTGAAAATCTAAGCACACTATATCCACTGGACTGCCCTTGTTCACATGCTTGCTGACCCCCGCTCACCAAATTCTAGTAGATAGGTGAGGCATGATTTTCCTTTACGAAAACCATGTTGACTCTTCCGCAACAAATGGTGTTCATCTCTGTGTCTGATCATTCTGTTCTTTACGCTAGTTTCAACCAATTTGCCTGGTACTGAAGTTAGGCTTACCGGTCTGTAATTGCTGGGGTCGCCTCTGGAGCCTTTTTTAAAAATTGGCATCACATTAATTATCCTCCAGTCACCTGGTGCAGAAGCTGATTTAAATGATAGCAGAACTCCTAACTGTAGTATGTAACCTATTTCATATCTGAGTTCCGTTAAAACTCTTGAGTGAATCCCATCTGGTCCTGGTGACTCATTACTGTTTAATTGATCAATTTGTTCCAAAACCTCCTCGAAGGACACCTCAACCTGAGACAATTCCTCAGATTTGTCATCTACAAAGAATGGCTCAGGTTTGGGAATCTCCCTCACGTCCTCAGTCATGAAGGCCGATGCAAAGAATTCATTTGGTTTCTCCGCAATAGCCTTATCTTCCTTGAGTGCTCCTTTAACATCTTGATTGTCCAGTGGCCCCACTGGTTGTTTAGCAGCTTCCTGCTTCTGATGTACTTAGAAACATTTTTGCTGTTATGTTTTGAGTCTTTGGCTAGCGGTTCTTCAAATTTTCTTTTGGCTTTCCTAATTATTTAACTTCCACTTTTTAAAGGATCCCTTTTTGCCTCCAACTGCTTCTTTTCCTTTGTTGCTGAGAACACTCCTGCTAATGCATTCCAGAATTAGGTTTGCTTTTTTTTTTTTTTTGGCAACAGTGTTACACTGTTGACTCATCTTTAGCTTGTGATCCACTGTGACACCCAGATCCCTTTCCGCAGTACTCCTTCCTAGGCAGTCATTTCCATTGTGTGTGTGTTCAACTGACTGTTCCTTCCTCACTGGAGTACTTTGCATTTGTCCTTATTGAATTTCATCCTACTTACTTCAGACCTTTTCTCCAGTTTGCCCAGATCATTTTCAATTTGAATCCTATCCTCCAAAGCACTTGCGACCCCTCCCAGCTTGGCATCATCCGCAAACTTTATAAGTGTCCTCTCCATGCCATTATCTAAATCACTGATGAAGATATTGAACAGAACCAGACCCAGAACAGATCCCTGCAGGACCCCACTGGATATGCCCTTCCAGCTTAACTGTGAATCACTGGTAACTATTCTCTGGGGAACAGTTTTACAACCAGTTCAGCCACCTTATAGAGGCTCCATCTAGGTTGTATTTACCTCATTTGTTTATGAGAAGGTCATGCAAGACAGTATCAAAAGCCTTACTAAAGTCAAGATATACCACATCTACCGCTTCTCCCCCTCCACAAGGCCTGTTACCCTGTCAAAAAGCTATTCAATGGTGTCAAACCAGTGTGTTTTTGACAAATCCATGCTGACTGTTACCATCACCTTATTATCGTCTAGGTGTTTGCAAACTGATTGCTTGATTATTTGCTCCACTATCTTTCCAGGTACTGAAGTTAAGCTGCCTAGTCTGTAATTCCCTGGGTTGTCCTCAATCTCCTTTTTATGACCAAAAGACGGAACGTGGCAGAGGAGTCCAGGGGTTTGGCTGCACATGAGCCAGGAGACAGAGCGTCAGGCCTGGCACCAAACATTCAAGGAGCCTCCTATGCCGGCCACAGCCAGCTGGCTCTCAGAGAGGACAATCTGCCAGCTGTGAGGAGGGTCTGGTTAAGAGCCCAGTAGGAGTAACCACAGCACAGCTGGCAGCAGGACAAAGGGAGACGGCTGGGGCGTTTCAGAGAATCTGCCCTGTGACCATCAAGCTGGGATCAGGGAGAAAGAAGCTGCCTCTCTCTCCAGGCGGGGATTTCCGCAGCGAGCTCTCCTCTTCGATAAATTCTGGGCAACTGCACCCGCCTCTAGATCCCCAGCTCAGAGGCTTCCTTGGTCCCGGGTGCGGGACGGCAGCCAGAACTCAAGGGTGCTGAAGAGCGGTCTGGGTCCCCAGTGGAACGGTGGGGCTGCTCTTACCTGGTCAGCTGTGGGCAGGCAGCAAGAATAAGGCACAGAACAGCGTTCCCGGCTGGGGTTGTCAACAGTGCAGTTGAAATACATGTTTTGAGACCAGTCCTTGTAGGAGACACCCCCACAGCAACTGAACTGCAATGAGACAGCACGGGTCAAAGAAGGCCCAAGGGCAAGGAAGGGGAAATGCTGATCTCAAACAGCATCTCTTTAAAAAAACAAAAAGAGGCTGGGTCAATTTGAATGTTTTGATAGGTCCTACGTGAGCAACAGTTTAAAAACAGATGTAATAGGGGAATGAAAGACTTAAGTACAGGACATCCCAGGGAGAAGCAATCCTAAGAATCAGGGAAACTGTCAGTTCAAGTTCAACTGAAGCCTGTTTGTAATGCAGCTTTATGGTTTGCCAGGGTGAGGACCCAGGCAAAAAAAAAAAAAAAAAAAAAGACAGCGGTCTTCACAGCAAGCAGGATTGTGTTTCTCTAGCGCTAGCTCCACGGCTGCCTGCATCCAACACTTCTAATGGCCTACAGACCACATGGGGCATGGGAGACCAGGGCTCTGTGAACCGAAGGACTAACAAGGCCCTTGCAGACAGGTGGGACTATATTTGGATTCCAGACGTGCAACGCCAGTTGCCCAATGGTCGTAGGACAAAGGCCGCTGCAGGAGAACAAAGACCCCTCTGGGTGTCTGTGAAACAGAGAGTTCGGCTGGTACCTGTGACCAGCACTCCTAGACTCAAACCGGGAGGGCTGTGGTCTCCAATGGCACCACCCTCCCAATGGAAGAAGGGAGGGGGAAGGCCCACAAAGCAGCAGCAGCTGGCTAAGGACATGGGGCGAATGGAACTGAGTCTGCCAGCCCACGGACGGGGGAGCAGAGAACCACGGCCACTCGCGCCCAGGGCTCTGAGAAGGGACGGGGGGGCGGCGGGGGGAGAGCGGTGGGCGCTACGGGCCGTGCAGCGACAGGGAGGAGAGAGATGCTGTTCCAAGCGTAGCTGGGGAATTCAGGTCAAGGCCAGAGAGATGATTCCAGGGATGTTTTAAAGATGGGGGAACAGTGTAAAAGGGCGTTTGGAGAGCCATCCACCCACATCTGGGAGCTGGCCGAGATTACGCACGCTGGCTCTTGCGACCGGACCCACCTCCTTCTGCCCGAAGTCGATGAGGTTCTGCAGGTCCAGGTCGTCCCGGTAATGCACGATGGCGTTGTTGATGATCTCGCTCACCTTCCCACGCGCCTGTGGGATCAATGCCGAGAGGTCGGTGGGGAGAGAGCACGCCCCCCACCACCGCAGCGTCAAAGTGCGTCTGCCCCAGTGATTTAACCTCACAGTGGCCTGGCGGGCATCACCCCCATTTTGCAGATCACGTGTGGAGCCAGAGCCCTGAACCCGCGTTCCCTGAATCTCAGGCCAGTGGCTTCACCCATAACCCGTCCTGCCCCGCTGGGGGTGAGGGACAAACTGGAAACCAAATCGCTGGCCACTGACAAAAACAACATGAGGTCAGGGGCCAAACCCTTGAGCAGACAGACATCCTATAGGGACGGTGAAGCCAACGGCACACGCAGGTGCCCAGGCCCCAGCCGACGGTTGTTGCGTTTGGGTCTCCACATCTGCAAGCGAAGCCATGAATCAAAACACATTTTCAGGGAGATAAAATTTTTAAAAAAAAAGAGGAAAATTTCGGATCCCATTCGGTCGGGGACCTCAGTCACCTCAGCCGCTTTGCCCCTCTGTCCCCACGTAGGACCAGCTTTCCTCCTAGAGAATCGCAGGGGTGAAGAAGTCGATTCTGTCGTCCCGGGCAGCTCCCTGCCAATCCAAGACTGGTCGCTGCAGTTCTGCTGCTGCATCCGTCTCCCCACCCACCTCCAAAGAGCACCGCTCACCCCGGCTCCCTGCTGCATCTTGGGTATTTACCTTGTCAGAGAAGACAAAACCCAGCACTCCGGCGGCCAGCTGCAGCAGGAAGACTACGGTCAGGCAGACCGAGAACTGCAGGAGGGAGAACACAGCCATCAGCAAATTGCCACAGAAGAGGCAATGCAACATCCCTTATGGAGCCAGGGATGCACCACGTTACCCAAACAGGGACACTGCAAGGTCGCCGTGCGGCAGGACTCTGGGCCCGTCACATTCCGTTCCCCTAGTGCCTTTGTAGAGGTTCTGATCTACCGATCAGCCAGCACTGAAACGCAGCCACCTCTGGGGTGGAACAGAGCAGCTGTTTAACACGGCACACGGGACTGGACAGGGGGAGAGAAACAGCTGCTTTTTGAAACTGCAGGGGAAGTTAGAGAGGCAGAGCGGCAAGAATGCCAGTGCCCTGGGGGCTATGGCAATACCACATTCTGGCAAGATACGCCGTGGGATCCTTGCCCCCCAGTAAGTGCTCAAAGCCTGGCTTTTACCTCTCCTCTGAAAGATGGCACCGTGGCACAGCACAGACTCACTTGCTCCGGGCTGGTCACAGGTTCAGGGCTGAATCAGACAGACCCCATCTCCTGTGGATTTGCCACACGGCTCTGAAGCGTTGCCCACGTCTGTGCCAGCAAACAGATACCCAGAGGCCATCATGGGAGGATCTGTGCAGACTCCAGCGTCTGTTCTCCCCTGGCTACGCAAGCAACTACCACCATCACTCGTCCAATCCGTCGGCAGGGACGAGAAACCCAGAGATGCCCGGCCGGTTAATGCCATTAAAGGCCCTTTGAGCGGAAAGGGTCAGTTCCCCTGGGAGGTGCAGGGTTAAGGATATATCGGGGTGTAGGAGTTCCCCAGCTCTGGCCACTAGAGGGAGCCACAGGCTGTCCCATAATCAGCAGGGCTGGACCAATGGGTGGGGGGAGGGACAGACAGAGCAGCGAGACTCTGGGATCCCGCAGTCCGGATGGCGGCCCGAGGTGCCAGTCGGTGAGGGGGAAACCAAAACCTACTCCTGGTGACCTCTGCAAGTCCTTCTCCCCTGCCCCACCTCCACCTTCCCCTCCCCCCAGAGCTGGGGGGGTGGTCTCTCAGCCAAGCCTGGGACCCCGCAGCACCCTGTCCCCGCCGCCCAGCCCCTCACCGTCTGCAGCAGGCAGATGTTCTCCCGCAGGGAGCCGATGCAGCCGCAGAAGGTGATCAGGAACATCAGGACGCCGACCACGATCAGCAGGATGGCGGGATCCACCGCGAGGCAGGCCATGGCCGCCTCTGCCAGGCGGGAGCAGAGGGGCGGGGAGAGACGGCGTGAGAACGCAGAGCCAGTCGTCCAGTCGCACCCCCCTCCCATCTAAAGGAACCCAACAGGAGACGGCTCTATAGGGTGGCACCAAGGGAAGGATCCTTTGGGTTCCAAGCCTCTCCCATTACCCCCCACCCCGCTTTCTACCCTCTACATCCCTGCAACAGGCCCCTAGAACCAGCCCAGCCATTGGGGAACGCCCTCCCCATGCTCCACAGTGCTTCCGAGCCCAGATCAGGCCGCAGTAAGGTCCGAGGCTTTGTTCTCGGGCGAAGCAGTAGCAGCCGTATCAGGAGAGGCAGCAGCCATAAGCTAAGCAGCAGGTGTTCACATCTTCACGTTCCTGAAATAACTTCAGGACAATGCCACATTGGGCAGTTGAGAAGGTGCTGCTGTCCTAATAGTGCACTTAATAGTACCACCACCAGAGAAAGAAACAGATCTTAAGAAGCTTAAAGAGAACTTCCTCTGCTGGCATTCTGTCTGGAAGGGAATCCCGTATCTACAGCTGCGGTTTTACAATCGACACTTCTTGTTTCGTCTTTATGGTGCCCATTTCGCTATTGTTATCGGAGAGATTTCCGTCTGGTTCTTGGATTGTTTCTGTCTGTTGCATAGCTAAGCGTGCACTATTTAGATCAATTAAGGGGGTGGGATACGATTGGTTAAAGAACTGTTTCGTAAAGGGCTAGGATTGGTGTTTTGCAGTACTTTAGTTTAAAATGATTGGTTAAGGTGCAGCTAAACAGGACCCAAGTTTGAACTATATAAAGTAAGGCCCAAAAGGAAGTGCTTTGGAACCTAACTGAAGGACACAGCCCAAGATCAGAGCTGCCAGACCTCACCACCCGGCCAACCGTACAGTGCAGGCGCTGGAGTCCCCAGATGATGTAATCCTGATTGGCCACCAGGAGAAGTTTGTCTGTCTGCTTTATTGGGAGCGGTGAGCACTGTACGCTTAGCGTGTGTCCCGTTTTGGTGATCGTTAATAGATAGAGAATAAGGAAATTACTGCGTAAGGCTCCTTCCCTGGTAAAAGACCCTGCAAACCCGCAGAGAATCACACGCAGAGCCCTACGGAATGGGAAAGGGCAGGTCCTTCAATTAACCAGGTTACACCCGGAGCCCTACGGTCTGGGAATGGGTGACCCTGAGCCCTAGAGCGTGAATTGGGTGGGGGTAGGTGCCTTTCCCCCCCAGAGCCCTACAGGTTGGGAAAGAGTGCGGGTGCCTTAACCAGTTTATGCCTTGAGCCCTACAGATTAGGGTCAAGGTGGGGTGCCCCTTAGCTGTGTTCCAGTCTCAGACCCAGGGATAGGCTCTGCTCTGCTCCCTAAACCCTTCCGCTTTCAGGACAGCCGTCTCCAGAGCCCTACCCCGCCTCCCGCTGGAAGGGGAGATGGCAGAGCTCCAGCGCGCGCCCCGCAGCAGACCTGGGGCAGCGGGGGAAGGGGCGAGTTGCTTACCTGCATGCTTCATCAGCCTGGCGTAGATGCCCACGGCTACCATCACCATTGAGATCATCTGTGGAGGCAGGAGGTGGAGAGTCAGAGCCAGCCTGCTCGGCAATTCAACCTGTACACGCAGCATCCCTGAGAGAGGAGAGGGCACACGGGGACTCCAGAGATCAGCAATAGCAGAAGGAGCCACGCCCCCCCGTGGGCAGTGGATCAAATCCTGGTCAGCCCAGCTGAGACAGAAAGTTGCCCCATCTGATGGGTGCCTGGGGCCTCGTTAAGCATTGCAGATAGGCCTGGGGGGCTCTGTGCCCACAGTCGCTATTAGTCTGCTGAGTGTCCTTGACGGAGTCACTTTGTGCCTCAGTTTCCCTTTGTTAGCCAGTAGTGACCGAGCTTCATAAAGCACCTCTCCAGCCCCTGGGCTCAGAACGCCAAGTGTCACGGTGTCCAGCCCCTGGGGGACGAGGATCCCCAGAACGCACCGCCACGGCAGGCGGACGGCAAGGCCCAGATGGGCTGTACAGACTGCCTTCCCCTCTCACCTGGACGGGATCCAAGCGGGGCCGGGGGCAGTACACCGGGGAAGCATCTTCCCTTTCTCTGCGAGCACAGACTTCACTCTGCAGGGCTGCCAGCCAGCTCCTTTCCCCAATCCGGATTCACCGCCACACACGGAATCGACGCCTGGAGTCATGCTTTGCAGCCAGCCATGTGGGGCGTGTGTCATCTACCCTCCAGGCCTGTACGTATACACATGCCCCTCCTCCCCTCGCCCACTCAGGGACGCCACACCCAGCCAGCTGAATAAAACAGCAGCATTTCACGACTCTCGCTGCTCTTCCAGAGCTCTGTTCACCTTGCCAGTGCCACAGCCAGGAGCTGCCCCGTAGGGAGCTGGAGATTTTCTGTGCCAAAGGCCGGTGGCAACCGGGGCCCTCTTACTGTAAAAGGCTGGCTGGTGCTTTGTGCTGACGGACGAGCAACCAACCACGGAGAAGCGGTTGTCTGATTTCTGCACCTCAACATAATCCTAGCGAGACAGGAGCACACACAGTGGGGAAGCTGGCGCCAGCAACAGGAGGTAAAGGGGAAACTTGCAAAACAGGGAGGTGGCTTGGAGCTACTTCACTAACTCCAAAAGGAGGTCAGAACCACGGCTGGCCCCCTCCAGTCCGGGGGTGGGGGGGGACCCAGTTAACCGGTTCTAACAAGAGGCAATCGTTTATACAGCGCTAGCCATGGCAAGTGGGGGGAGGGGACACCCGACCACACGCTGTGCGACCTGGGCTTCCCACGAGCATCTCGGCGCCGATGCCCTCTCCTGATGGAAGGGAGGCTGCGAGCGGGGGTGGAAGGATCCCCGGGCACCAGCTTCAGCAACAGAGATCACTGCAAGGTGGGCCACAGGGGGTGCGAGCTCCTGGGAGGGAACACGGGAGGGCCAAGTCTCTGCCCTCATCCCCCTGTGGAGCAGCCACCGGGCAGGCAACTTCCAAGCCCATCGTTTCAGCCAGCTCTGAACAGCATCCACTGCCCTCCTGGGCGGCTGGAAAGAGGGAAGAAATCTCCCAAGCTGTCTGGTCAGCTCTCCAACCTGCAGCAGCTCTCTCCAACAGCTTCAGGCCAGGCAGGCAGTGCCCTGCCCAGACATCCAGGATACCTGGTGCTTGTTACCGATTCCCCGGGGACAGGAGGCCGCACGCCTGCACCCACCACCTCGGCAGGGACCAGCCCCTTGCTCCGTCAGGCCAGCTCCAGCACTGGCGTGGCACACGCCCAGATGGCGCAAAGGGGAAGCTCTCCCCGACCTCACAACGCCTGAGTCTACGGCCTGGGTGCCCACGAGGCCTTGTGCTAGACAAAACGCCACCTTTGCCTGTGTTAAGGGGCAGGGTCGGGTGGGGAGAGGGGGAAAGATTTGCAGCTCTCCGGGGCCTCTCCTGCTGAGGGACTGATCAGCACTGGGGGGGAGCTTCCATGCTGAGACCATGCATCAGTCCCCCCCCTTCCAACACCTCCCAACCCCTAGAGACCCTGCAAGGGTTTGGAGCAAAAGCAAAGCCCCCAGAGCTGGACACATCTCATCTGCCTCACAAGCCTGGACATGGGAGGCTCCTGCTAGCTCAGGCAGGAATAAAGCCCTCAGGGCAGAGGAGGTGAGCCGCACACTGTAACAGCAGCTCCTCTGCCCCGGGCCCATTTCAGCGATCAGAACAAACCACTCGATGGAAGTGCTGCTGAAGTCACGAGGTCACCCCCCACCACACCCCGCCACACAGTTAGCATCCATCCCTCTGTGTCTGGTCTTCTCCCCCACAGGGCCAGCTCGTCACCCAACCAGTCACAGCTCTGTCCTCTGCCCCATCCTCCGCTTGCCTGGGCTCACTTCACCTGCGTGGCTGAAGGGACAGCAGTCCCTTCTTTCCCGTAGGGGCGCTCGGCAGCTCCCCACACTGGCCCGGGTCCCTAGCAGAGGCCTCCCGGCGGCTCAGCCGGACGCAGCATCTCCCGCGCCCGGTCTGCACACACTGCTCTGCCAAGGCTCCCGAAGCCTCGTGCCCGGGATGGGCAGCGTCAGCCACAGAGCAGGCATCCGACGGCTCCTCGCCCAGCTGCTTGGTGAACCAGAGCGGTACAGTCCCAGGCACACGGCTCCACAGAGGAGAGCTCGTTTCCTGGGTCATGCGCGGCTGTTTGCATGTCGCCAGAGGACGTGCTGGGCCCAAAGGCCGGAGCCGCTCTCAACACCACTGGGCCTCCGGCAGCCTGAGCGAGGAGAAGTCGCCAACCCAGCCCTCTGGCACATGTTAAACATTAACCTAGGCGTTTTAAATGCCTTTTATTACCTGAGCCCCGTCCAAGAGCTCGGCCCTGTATAAAGCACAGAAGACGAACAAGGTCACTGCCCACAGAAGCGTACAGTCTAAAAAAAACCAAAAACCCTAAGAATGCCTGGCTCGGCCACAGAGCCTCCATGCGACCACAGGTGTCACACAGCCCCTCCCCATGCCTCCATTTCCCCTCCCACCCACCACCCGACTTCGCTTGTCAGCTCTTCAGCATGAAGGCTGTCTCCTAGTAGGTGCATGTCTAACACCTACCCTAACGTGGCCTTCGTCTTGGTTGGGGCTACTAGGCAATTGGGAAAAATTTGTCAGTGTCATAGACGCTTTTCTATCGGCCTTAGATTTTGTACGGCCTGAAAACCTTAATTAATATTTATTTATTTATTACAGTCACGGTTTTCAACCTTTTTTCATTTGCGGACCCCTAAAAGGTGTCAAAGTACAGGTGAGGACATCTTTGGAAATTTATCTTGTTGTCCGTGGACCGTAGATGTTTTAGACTGAAATCCGAGTGAACAAAATTCAGCTATAAACGCTGCCCATGCTCGGCACAGTTCTTGATGCCGCGTGAGAAAGGGCGCAAACCGGTGGGCTTCTACGGTAAGAACGCTGCCGGATTTTGACCTGCAGGTGGGGGTGCCCGCATCATTTCAACTGATCAGAAAAACAGAAGGTCTTTCCTGGGTTCTGAGACTTGATTTTCACAGTCCCCTTTCACGGACCCCTTCGACATAGTCTACAGCGCCTCCCAGGGATCCACACACAGTCCACAGGCTAAAAACCACGGTTTTCTAGAGTCTAAATTTTGGCTTAAGTTTCTGATCTGACAGTGTACCGCTGAAGTGCAGCTACAGGTGGGAGAGGGAACATTTTCTCACGACCTACCTGCTCTATGCAGTTCTCCCAGTTGCCAGCTTTATTGGCTCTCATACACATGTTTACAAGTGAGTCTGTTTGGCCCCATAACCACCAGGCTTTTCCTCACTTGCACCTCCATGGCCTGTGCTTGTGGAACACACAGAGTTTATATCAAGCCCTCTGCTCCTTTAAGTTGCGTCTCAAAGCCCCCCTGTTCCGTACTGCATCTGAGCAGTCCCCTGGAGTCAGCGCCACACTACAGAGATTTTGCACCAGTCTCTCCGCGTGGCTCACCCTGGTTCAGCCCCTTCTAGTCTTATCCACCCTTCCTCAGTGCGATGCTCTGCTTCCCTCTGCTGGTGGCTGGGCCACAGACAGACATCAACAAGCCTGCTACAGCTTTAGCTTACGGGTCCGGGGGTCCTTAGAGGCTCATGCTTTTAGATCCAGAGGCCTGAGGTTGGATCCCTGCCGGGACTGCAATCAGAGCGGACTTTCCTAGCACAAAGCAGGGCTGGGTTTGCATGGCACTAGGATGCAACGCAGGAAGTTAGGCTGGTAAAGAGAAGCGAATAACAAAATCATCTGCAGTGTCTGCTAGGGTCAGCTGGCAGGGTTCCTTGGGATTGTGTTGGAGACCAAGCTGGGTTTTCACAGGCTAGGGAAGGCAATGGGGTGAAAAAAGAATCTGCCTGTGGAGGCCATTGAGAGAAAAAAAAGCAGAGCCCAACCGTGCCAATTTTTCTTGCTCATTACTGCCCTTTGCATAGACCCACAGATGGCGAGGGCTCCCTTTGCCCACACAATGCCAGTCATTTCACATGCAAGGCACGCTGTCAGCAATGTGTGCCAGCTCCTTCCCCCCGAAAAATCCCCGCCTGTCTTTATCTGCATCAGCACCCAGTAGCATTTCAACAGCGTCTTCAGCGAAGCCTGCAGAGAGCAGGCCTGGGTACAGCCACTGTGGTTAAAATGCCAGTGGAAAGCCATTCAGGGCCCAGACCACATTAGTCTCCCCCCCAAGCAGTGAAACTACCAGAATCAAGGTCAAAAGAAATCCCAACTCCACTGGAGTGAGGCAAAGTTATGCCATCCAGGACCAGATTTAAATGCATGGAAAAGACTCAGCCCTCCGCCGTCCACGCTCTGAGTTCTGGATGACTGCACCCGGCGCGTGCTTTAACACTCCTGCACACACTCGGCCACGTTACGGATCACGCGCACCGATCCCAGCCTGAACTGCAGACGCGTCTGCTGGCGTGCGACAACCACCCCCTGCACGGACGCCCGCCGCAGCCGCCATTTCCCTTCCCTTTTCCTCCCCTCGCCGGCCACCTCCAGCCAGACCCGCTGACAAAGCAACACTGCTCAGAGCCCCGGATGGCACTTGCTAACTTCAGTGCAGACACCTACACGTGTTTCCGACCCCAGATGGGCTGACGGGGCCATGGCAGGGAAAAGCCACGAGACCCTCGACACTGGCACAATCCACGCCGAGCAGGCAGGTCCACACCCAGCCTAGGGCCAGGGCCACGTTAGAGCCGGGCTCTCGTGAAGTGACAGGTGCTTGCAGCAGCAACGGGGAGGCATTTCACATCCTCTCATACCCCTTCCTACTGGAGGCAAGCGAGGTGGGATGCGTCGGCAGCTAGTGGCATAGTCCCCTCTGCTTCCCCCTCCTGCGTCTCTCTAAAGGGTCGGCAGAGACTGGCGCCCAGGTGCATTGCACATGCCGAGAGGCTCACAGTTTGCTCAGAAACAGCGGCGGCTCGAGTGCATCCTTGGAGACCACGGGACAGGGCTCTGCTCCCCGGGGAGACTTCCAAAAGGGCTCGTCCACCCCAGAAGACACAGCAGCTCCGGATTACTCCAGGCCAGAGTTTCTCTGCTGGAAAATAGTGGGCAGGAGAGAAAAGCGGGAGCAGGAAAAGGAAACAAGGCCAAAACACAGTTTCACGGATGGCTGTGCCTGCCTGGCGGCTGAAGGGAGCCATGCCTGTTTAAAGAGTGTGTGTCGGCAGGTGGGAGACTTTACCCCTTCCTTATGAGACCAAGCCATGACCATCTTCAGGGCTAGCAGGGTGCAGGGGAGGGCGAGAACGGCAAGGGTGAGGCCATGGCCACTGCAGGAATTCCAGCTACAGCTTCATTTCATCCTGTATTAACCAAGATTCCTTTTTTTCCGCTGGCAACCAATTTTCTCCTCCAGGCCATCGACTTTTGCACTACACACTCCCTGGTGCTGCACACCTGCCTCGCGCTCAGAGCACAGCCAGGATGCAATTCTCTTGGACCCAAGGAACTGAGGCATCCTGGTCAGCTCCCTGGCACCTCTGGGGGGGCACCCCTCCTCCCCCCCAGCTCCAGAACCAGGGAGCAGTTTGCTGCAAACACAGAAGGCAAATTACAAGCCAGAGAAGATGAAAACACGAGTAACTCATCTGGAGGTGGTGGGAATGGGAGTAGCGCGCAAATGAGCACGTCAGGGCTTTTCAAAAGGCAGCCAGAGCAATTCAGCCAGCATAAAAGCTCTCAGAAGAGGCAGCGATCTGTGCCAGGGGAGAGAAATTCAACAGCAGCCTTAACAGAACAGGAGAAAGAGAACATTGTAGCGTGAGTGCTTGGGAAATGCAGCCAGTCCACGCTTTTAATTTTAAAGGGACACTGTGTAAATTGAGAATCATAGGGCTGGAAGGGACCACGAGAGGTCATCTAGTTTTGTCCCCTGCACTCACGGCTGGACTAAGTAATATCTAGACCATCCCTGACAGGTGTTTCTCTAACCTGCTCTTAAAAAACCTCCAATGAAAGAGATTCCACAGCCTCCTTAGGCAATTGATTCCAATGCTTAACTACCCTGACAGTTAGGAAGTTTTTCCTAATGTCCAAACAAAACTTCCCTTGCTGCAGTTTAAGTCTATTGCTCCTTGTTCTGTCCTCAGAGGTTAAGGAGAACAATTTTTCTCCCTCCTCCATGTAATAACCTTTTATGTGCTTGAAACGGTTCTCACGTCCCCCCTCAATCTTCTCTTCTCCAGATTAAATAAACCCATGTTTTCTAGACCTTTAATCATTTTTGTTGTTCTCCTCTGGACTTTCTCCAATTTGTCCACATCTTTCCTGAAATGTGGCACCCGGAACTGGACACAATATTCAGTTGAGGCCTAATCAGTGCAGAAAAATTACTTCTCGTGTGTTGTTTATAACACTCCTGCTAATACATCCCAGAATGATATTTGCTTTGTTTGCAACAGTGTGACTCTTGACTCCCATTTAGTATGTGACCCACTGTGACCCGCAGATCCCTTTCCACTCTACTCCTTCCTAGTAGGGAGGCATTTCCCACTTTGTATGGGTGCAGCTGATTGTTCCTTCTTAAGGGGAGTCCTTTGCATTTGCCCTCATAAATAGGATGAAATTCAATTTCAGACCATTTCTCCAGTCTGTCCAGATAATTTTAAATTTGAATTCTGTCCTCTAAAGTACTTGCAACCCCTCTCAGTGTGGTATCATCTGCAAACTTTGGAAGTGTCCTCTCTATTACATTATCTAAATCATTGATGAAGATATTGAACAGAACCGGATCCAGAACTGATCCCTGTGGGACCCCACTGGATATGCCCTTCCAGCTTGACTGTGAACCATTAACTACTCTCTAGGAATGGTTTTCCAGCCAATCCTGCACTCACATTATAGTAGCTCCATCTAGGTTGTATTTTGCTAATTTGTTTATGAGAAGGTCCCTGCGAGACAATATCAAAAGGCTTACTAAAGTCAAGATCTACCACATCTACCTCTTCCCACCTCCCTATCAAAGAAAGCTATCAGGTTGATTTGACACAATTTGTTCTTGACAAATCCATGCTGAGAGTTACTTATTTTCTAGGTGTTTGCAAATTGATTGCTTCATTATTTGCTCCATTATCTTTCCAGGTCATGAGTCATTTCAAAGTGTGTCCTTCCTGTGATTAGATTATTAAAACCACAACATTTTAAGAAAGCTTGATTTACTTTACTAAGGGTGTTGAATGTCCTATTTAGCACTAAATTAGACCAAACTAGCCCATTTCATTCCATAGGCTGCATTCACTAGCTCCTCGCTCTTAGGCAGGAGTTCAAAGGCAGGTTTACACCTTTAATTCACCAATTTATTTTTTCCTAATTTCATGAAATCTTTTATACCCATTTAAATTCATCCCCATGGATCCCTAGTGCACGGACGCCTGGGGGCGGGGGGGTCACTTACATTCCACTATGCTCAAGGGCCTGAAGAGAGACAAGATGGGTGAGGGAATATCTTTTACTGGGTCAACTTCTGTCGGTGAAACAGACAAGCTTTCGCGCTTACAAACAATAAGGGGCTCAATATGCTGGTCTTCTGCAGGGCGTGAAATTTGCCCAGCATTTTTGGTAAAACCATTTGCAAGATTTTAATTTGCTGGGTATGAAGCTACTGCCAGCCCTCCTCCCCAACCCCCCACCCCACCCCAGTTCTATTTTTTTAAAGCGTTTTCTTAGAGGATTCGTTTTCTTTTGAAATATTGAAAACACACTGATGTTATTGGGGGGTGGGGGAGATTACAAAGATGTCCTCCGTTGTGTAATTTACACAGCCACCTCCATCTTCAGACTGGCCACCATTTCCACACAAAACCTCTTGCCAGTGCTTAAAGTCACCCCAAAAGAGCAGGGGACCTGTCAATCTGGGAGCAGCAGCTTTGGTAAAGACAACACGGGAAGTCAGCCCTTCAGCAACTTGGGTCTGTTTTTAATTATTTTAGGAGAGGAGACTGGTATGCAACACCTCCTTCCCCCCGCCCACCCACCCAAGTCAGGAGAGCGGTGGTACTGTCAGTTGACCTGGTATTTAAAATTTTTAAAAGCCTCCTTCTTATAGTGTGTCATGGGGAAGTTTAGCTGGAGGGGGTGAGGGGGGACAGAGTCAGTGGCCAGGATTTTCAAGCGGGCTAGTGATTTTAGAACACCAGCTTAAGACTCGTCTGTATTGCAGCGAGGCGCAAACCTCAGACTCACTAGCACACGAAAAAATAGCTGCGTGGACACTGCCCCTTCAACCGAGACTGAGGCTAGCCACCTGGGCTCCAACCTAAGGGGTTGGGGGGCTAGAACTCAGCCGGCTGAAGACACTTTGCCGAAGCCGCAATGTCCGCACTGCTATTTTGAGCACTCCAGTTCCAGCCCTGCTAGTGTGAGTCTGTCTAGTTGCATTGGGCAGCTTGCTCCCCGTTGCAGCATAGACATACCTTTAAAGGGTCTGGTTTAAAGGAGACCTCACCAAAAAAATTGAGGCCCTTTAGGAAGTTCTGAGTTGGACGTGCAAAAACAGACATCCAGCTCAAACATTTTCAAAAGGGACTTGTCGGATTTTGCTCCCATGGCCCACTACCCCCCAATCTGTGGATGTTAATGGCTGGTAAAGGGAGCAGGGAAGTGAGACACACACAAAACCTCCCCCGCAGAAGCAGCCATGCACTTAGTGCCACCTCAGACATTTTGTTGGCATGCAGGCTGCCTCTTTTGCCAAGACTGTCTTGTTAAGATGGGGAGGCTTGTGGGGCAGGCCTGGAGTCGGTACAGACACTAGCACGCCAAGCGCTAACCCCCTGTGAAAATACAATCCTAGGCTGACATCGAGGGTGGCGGGAAACAGCTAATTCAACAGCCAAAGCTTCTGGGGAGAAAGGTTTTGTTCACCGCTGATACAAAGGACAGCCACACGGTACGTTCGGGTGGGTTCGTTCCGTCACACAATGTCCCAGCGACCGCAGGGTCCGTCCGCACAGCAGAGAAAAGTCCACAGTGCTGGGTCTCAGGCACGGGTCAACTGACTGGGGTTTGCGGGGCTTCAAAAAAAAAAAAAAAGCAGAGTCTAGATTCAGGCTCAGGTTGAAGCCTGGGACCTGAGACCCTCACTGGGTTTCTCGGTTCAGGCTCCCGCCCAGCCCAACGGTCTCCGTTGCTGTGAGTCACTCACGATGACTAAGGTCAGAAGGGACCAACATGACCATCTAGCCTGATCTCCTCCACAACGCAGGCAGAGCTGACCAGGCTCTGAAATTCGCTTCTGCTGGTCTTTTATTGCAGTGTAGACTCAGAGGTGCTGGAACGAGGGGTGCCCAGGCGCGGGGTGGGCAGGGTGGGTGGAAGCCGAACCCCCTCTCTTGAAGTGGTTTCCATTATATACAAGGTTTACAGTTTGGTTCAATGGCTCTCAGCCCCCCCCCCCTCTAAAAATTGTTCCAGCCCCCATGTAGATGTACCCACAGTGGCCTGCCCAGAAAGACACAGCCGGAAGCAGGTATCCGTGGCTGAGATAAGGGGCTGACTGCCCACACTGCGGCTCCCATGGATGTCAGCAGTGAGGGATTTGTTCCCAGCTGCATTGGCACCCCAACGTCTCCCTCACTGCTCCTCGGCAGCGAGGAGCCGGAGTCCGTTCTTTGCACGCAATTCCCTCGTCTGGGTTTGTTCTTCCAAGCAACCAAAATCTGCCAGACGGATGGTGACTGATCAGTTCACTGCTAAGAGCAGAGCCATGGCCGCCTCTCTGCACACAGGGTTTGGCGTGAGTTGGGGGTGAAGGAAACAGGGAATGCAAGTCCTGAGCTTTACCACCGAGCCCCTCCTGCATCTGCCGCAGTACACGAAGACTCTTCGGGTGGATTCTGCAAGGGGAATTCCATACGGATGCTTCCCTCTTCTGCTTCTGCATGTCTTTAACTGCATGCGTGTCTTAGTGCTTCCTGCTGATCAGGCCTTGGAGGAAGGCAGCCAGCAGGTCCCTGTGCCCCTCTCTCGCATGCAAGAAGGGGTGGGGGCAGGATTGGGGGGCGTGATTTCAGCTGCAGGAATATTCACTGCACCGCCAAACTGAGCGCCCTCCCCTGGAAGTTAAAACAAAAGCCACCGGGTCAGGGCACCTCATTACAGCAGAAAGCAAGTGGCACCTTCCTCCAGGGGCCTCGTGTCTGCCTTGAGCTCATCCCGTGCCTCTGTTCAGCTGGCAGCGCTGCTCATTAGCTATATAAAGTGCTGTAATCTGCACTCCGAGGCCAGGGCGTGCCCTCTCCTTGGGGCGGCCAGAGGGACTGTAATTCAATTAGTGGCTCAGCGGGGAACGCCAGCCAGGGTTTCCACTTGTCCAGCAAAACGAGGCGTGGCTCAGGGATGGGCCCCTGCTGAGAACCAGCGAGTCATTACATGCCAGATCCCTGCTACATCAGCCAGCTCACCCTTCAGCCGGCATGGGATTGCTTCCCCCAACGAATATATGTCCCCCTGTCACGCCACCTGGCTTAACCTCTAAATCCCACCCAGCCTGATTTAACTCTTTGCTTCCAGTCAGTGCTATTTGCCAGGGGCGTGGGGGGGGGAAGGGAAGAGAGAGGAAGGAGGGGATCAGCTCTGTGCCCTTTCAAAACCTCCTCTGCAGGCAAGCCAAATAAAACAAACGATCAAGCCACCCATGAAACCGATGAGATAAGATACAAAGGAAAGTGCCAGGCAAGTAATTGGATAATGCATTCAGCAGTAATTATGGGGTGTGCAACCCAGTGCAGCAGCGGCTCTCTGCCCTGAGGCATGCTGACAGCATTTCTTATGGGGGGGGCATTCCCACCCCATCACCACTGCTCTGGTTTTCGCCATGCCCCAAATCCCACGTTTTCCGTCACCGCCGGCCAACGTCTCCTTCCCCCCCCCCCAAACACTCCTTGTTCTCTTGGGACAAGCAGCGAGGCCTGACTCCATAGGGCTGCATGAACTTGGAAGGCCGGGGGCAATGTCTGCGATGCTGACCCCGGCACACGATCTGCTCCACACCACTCCAGCCCCGGGTGTTACTGTAGCCTCATGAGAGGGCAGACGGGGAACTCCTGCATACGCACATGGCATTCATCTGCACCTTCGATCAGGAACTTAGCTACAGCAACCAGGCTAGCTAACCAAGGGGCAGGGCTGATGGGCTCTGAAAGGAGCCCCTCGCAGCTCAAGGATCTTTTGAGGGACACTGACGCCTTTGAAAAGGGGAAGTGCAACCAAATGGTGGCTCCCTCCTTCTGCTACAGTGTTGTTGTGTCAATGGCCCTGTCCACCGAATACAGGCTGCACTGGCATCCCCACGCCTGGAGGTTTTGCCGCCACTCCAGACCATGGCGAGACGAGGCCGGAGAGAAGCATCAGGGATGAAAGGCTATCAAACCAAAACTAAGGCATGTTTCTTTGTCCTCAGACCAAGAAGAGGCAGGAAACTGCACCGAACGTGTTCTCTGTGCATCTTCTCCCAGGCTGCAGGTTCTCTCTGGCCCAGCTCAGGCCCAAGCTGTGTCCCACCGGCTGGGAAGCCAATATTTCAGCCTTTATCAGAGACAGCCACCCTGGACAGCAAGCCTTTGACCTCATGGCACCTTTTGTCTGAAGAACTCTGTGTCCTTCACAAGGGACAATTAGTTAAATCCTCAAGTCTGAGAGCATTAGCCTTGTTTTACAGAGAGGGAAAACGACCCACTTTGTTGGTTAGGAGTATGAACAAAATTAAAAAAAAAATATATATATATACACACACACACCCCTCTTACTAACATAGCCATGCTGGAAAACATCTGGTCAATGCAGTTCTTCTGGGGGAAGGTGAAGAAGCCCTTTTGCCAGCATCAAAGCCCTTCTAGCATAAGCAAGGCCTGGGGGGTGTGGCAGCAAAACAGGAACATAACCCAACCGCAGGGTCCCCCTACTCTGACCACTAGACAGCACTGTAGATACCCAATGAAGAAGGGGCCAATACAAAGATCTAGGCAAGAAAGCCAGAAGCAGAAAAGTCTGCTAGACTGGAAGTACAGGTGGCTTTGGTACCATTCCTGGCAATGATTTGGTTGGGGTTGGTCCTGCTTTGAGCAGGAGGTTGGACTAGATGACCTCCTGAGGTCCCTTCCGACCCTTATCATCTGCGATTCTATGAAGCTGTAAGTGACACCCTTTGAGGTCTTGCTTCCTAACCAGAGGAACACTCTAAGAATCTCAGCTACTAAAAAAACATCATCGCCAAGGGTGGGTTCTGAGTGCATCAGGGGAGATGGATGGGTGATCCAGCAGGTATTTCCAGCTGTAAATTTATTCCGTGGTATAAATCAGTCCGTTTCCTTACACTGAACTGGCCCAAGTCTATTCATATGCACGAGATCAACTAGTGAAACTACCAGATTTGATGCTTCCTCTTCTTGGGAGTATTAAGAGAGGGGACAGGCACTGCATCAGGACTGCAGAGGGCAATGCAAAACCAGGACGCTATTGCCACCCGTGGATTTGGGAGGCCCACGGGAAAGGAGATGGAATCTTAGCCCCATTTCCACCCCACAAAAAGCCACCCTTCCTAACCAACATCCTCAGCAGAGGCGACAAGGAACGAGCGTGCCACGGAACCAGAGCAGCCCTCGCTCCACGGCGGCCCTGGACATGGCTAGAGAACGTGGGCAGGAGGCTGTGGCAAGTTTGCCATTGCCCCGTTTGGCAAGCCCCTTTCACCAGCTCTCCAGTAGGTGCATGCGTGAGCTTTGGTAGCACAAGACCCCCACTGGCATGCTGATCAAAGGGGTTCCTGTGAGTACCCTGCCATGTTTATAGGAATCCTTTTATCTCCAAGCCTTCCCTATGCAACGTTGCCTGTGGAGACAAAAAACCTGCTGGTCAGTTCAGGGACTCCCCAGCTAAGACGAAGGACAACGCTAGAGAGAACCAGCAGCCAGCCCCCACCGATGCTGGGCACACAAGTGCACTGCGGGAAGGCACATCTGACCAGGGACCAGTTTACAATGCAGACCAGGGAGAAAGATCTGCTCCGATTTGTTCTCTGGCCTGTATCTATCCCCTCTGAGACGCCAAGATATGCTGTTCACGGCAATTTATTTCCCGCTTCAGTGAGCGCTGAAAACTTAGCCGAGCTACACAAGCCTGGGAAGGAAGAAAGCAAAGCAGCTGAACTACAAAGGAGACGTTACGTGGCGCCAAACTCACCCAGCAGCATTAGAGACAACCAGCTACCTGCTGGTGCCGACAGGGTGGGTCTGAGCATACAGCCCTCGACCAAAGTTGTTCTAAGACATTTTAAAAGCACCTTCCTCTTACCCTCAAGACTTTACTCCAGTTCATAAAGTGAAATGAAGTCACCACAACATTAAACAGGCACCATCAGCTGGAAATCCAGGTGATTTTAAAACATTCGAAGCAGCCTCCCCATCGCAGCAGTTTGACATTAACATTTGCCTTTAATAACAAAGAATCTGGCTCTGCCTCTGTCCTGGCCCTCTCAAGAAAACCCACACAAACTAAAAGTGGAAAGTGACCGACTGTATACAAAGGAAACAGTAAAACTGCCTGTACCCACCGAGTCCTGTCACATGCAGGAAGGAAACAAAGTCTGTGGGCACGGGCACATGTGAGGGGGGATTGAAAAATATTTTTCCTTTAGCTTTGTTACTTGTAACTGTAATTCTGAATCCCTCCTAGGCCATCAGGTGTCACTTCGGCCTGAACAAAGCTCTGTAGTGGTTTTAAAAATCACATGCCCTTTGGGTTTTTTTTAAGTCATTGTCCCTGTAAATCCTATAGGCTTCAAAGGGCAAGAACCACCACGGTTAATATTTTCTTTCTTATTTCCCTCAAAGAAAGGTCTTTTTAGTAAAAAACAAAAAAAATCAAGACAAGTATAAGAGATATGGGAGCAAGTCATCCACTAGCTGACCGGCCACCCATTCCGAAGTCTCAAACTATGCAGCACCTGTAGGTGACTGTGCAATAGAAGGAACACCAACAGAGACAAAAGGTGCCCAAATTTCCAGACAGCCAGTTGTGGAAAGGGACAGCATTTCCAGATATGCCACGCTGATAGTGGCTGAAAGCTCAGAAGCAGAGTCCCTTCCAACTGCTCTCCTTCGCATGGCCCCCACCCTGTGTTGGCCAATTTCACACAATAATCAAAGTCTAAACCTAAACAACCACAAACAATACAAATAGGCCCTTTAAGTGTAGAGTCATTTGCGGTTCCCCAATCTCAGCCAAGTTCATATGCTAGAGTTGCTATCTTTATAATTATAGAATGAAGAGATGCAATCAGTATTAAGTGACCTGAGATATTATTTTAAGCACTGCTTAAAGGGAGACATCTGACAACGCAGTTTAGAGGCAAAGTTTACCATGCATGCTCGTGAGCTGGAAGGCATGGGGGAGGCCGACAATTTTACAAAACCTACAGAGAACAGAAATGCATTTGGTCTCTAGTTTTTAACTCACACAGGTTTCATGGATTTTTAACATTCCCTGCTGGGAACCCAAAGACAATAGCTAGGGTGCCAGAGTCCAGATACGAGAGGGACTAGAAAAAGTGAAACCCATCCCATTTCTTTTGCGGAAGAAAGACATTAGGATTTTTCCTCTCTTTCAGTTTTCCTTTCCAAAACCCAGGAAAGGTGTGGTTTGGTTTTTTGTTTGTTTGTTTTTTAAAAGGTATGATTTTTGTCTTGACAGCATCCCTGCTAGTGGTTGCCTTGGGAATAAAAAGCTGAAACCCCCTGGCCAGAACGAATGAGCAGGGAGAAAGAGGAAAATCTTGGTGCTTCCTCAAATGACACTTAGCCACAGAAATGGGAAGTGCTCCTTAAAGAGCTGTGAGAGCCCCGGGCGGGCGGAGCTGGAGGGAAGATTACAGGAGTTTGGCTGGATTTGATGGGGTCATTTTCCTCCATCTGCCACTTTACCCCCCCGGATCTCCTCCCCACGCCCGCCCTTTGGCCACACCCTGGGGCCCCCCTGCCCCAGAGAGGGGACTCGCCCCCCCGGCACGCTCTGCCCCCCAGCTGCCCCACGCACCCAGAAGAGCAGGTTGAAGAAGAAGAGCAGGTACTTCACCAGCGGGCTCACGAAGGAGAAATCCTCCCCGTGGGAGGTGAGGGGGGGCCTCGCCAGCCGCCTGGCCATGGCCCCGGGCTCGCTCACCGCCGGCCCCCGGGAGCCCGGGCCGCCCCGGCCAGCCGCAGCGCCCGATCGGCCGCCAGCGGGCAGCTCTGTCCAGCAGCTGGCAGACCCCGGCCTTGCCCCGCCTACCCTGCCCGCCCATTGGCTCATCTGACCCCCCACCTGCCTCTCTATTGGTGGCTCTCTCCCGTCACTCATCTCCCCCCCCCGGACTCAGAACGTAGTGTATCAATCGCGGCTGGCAACACCTGCGAGAAAGAGCCTCTTAAAGGGGCCACGTCCCACCCCTGGCCTTTGGGGAGGGCGCAGGTCTTAAAGGGGCAGCATCCGCTCCCCAGGGGCGGGGAGGTCAAGGGAAGGGCAGGACCCAGAAAGGGGGAGCGGGGGTACTTGAAGAAGCAACCTGCAGGCTCAGGAGAAGGGGAAGGGAGGCCTTTGCCACAGGAAAGGGGAACCCCAACATGAGGGACAGTCAGTTATTTTTTGTCAAGGTCCAAATTTCTCAGTCAAGGTCTAGTCAAGCTCCAATGACCGTCATGACGAGGGCACGTCTACACTACAAAATTGCGTCAGCCTAAGTTAGGTCACTGTACAAACACGGCAGTAATTACTGTGGGGTTTTGTGCCCACACTGCCCTCCTTCTGGTGACAGGACACCCCCATCTGTCAGCCCTGGAAGGCGGGGCCCCGGCCTCTCAGCCCCCAGTTTACATTGCCTATTGCTGTCTTTGACAGTCCGAGCTGTCAGCCCCACTGGGACCTAAGGGACCTGCTATTGAGCAAACACGGCAGGGTGTGGCTTTAATATCCCCACAGGCATGTGGCCACATTTGCTGCCACGGTGGTTGGTGCTGTACAGGACACAGGCAGAGAGACCATCCCTGCACTGTAGCACTTACAGTCTAACAGAACCAGTGATCACCCTGATACAGTGAGGGGGCTATGGAGTCGCCTAGGTACCCCTAATGCTAAGTGTTCAAAAAAAAATCACATCCCAGGCACCAAAAAGTCACAAGATAGGCCTAAAAATCATGAAAAATTAAAAATAATAAATTTGGGGATCTTTTTATTTATCTTCTGGTTTCTCAGCCTCTAGGGGTCATGTCGGCAAGCTTTTCATTTCCATCAGCAGGGTGAGAAATGTACTTAAAAGAGAAAAGAAACACAGATGAGATCCTCACATAATCACAGGACTCCAGGAGCAAGGGTCTTAAAAACAACAATATCAAATCTCACAATGACTTGCAATAAATGGCAAGGTTTGGCAACCCCTGATAATGCCCTGGAATTCCCAGAGAAAGAGATCCCCCCTCTCAGACACTTCCACTGATTTCTCACTTGTTTAAGCTGTCAGAGAGCCACCCCCAGCAAAATTTGCTAGTTAAAGTGTTCTTCTACACAGGAGACTGGCCTCTGGGAAACCCATGCGCCAAATTCCCTTCTTGGAAGTTCTAACACAGGGGCCAAAGCTACCTTCATCTTAAGTGGATGGAGTAACAGTGTGCAAAGAGTGCAGGTCCCAGTCTGGTGTTCTAGCTTCTTGTCTCTGCCATCTGTATCACTATATTGAAGATAATGATTTCGCTCCAGTGTATGCTCATTCGTTGTGCATATTGCTGCTCAGGATTAGCAAAGACCCTCTTTCTTCTCCCATATTCATGGAACAGAATAACCTGAGTTCCATGCCTACTGACAGTGGCAAAGACCACATGGGGATGGTGTGTGCAGCAGCTGGCAGCCATGAAGTCTGTTGTGACCACAGATTATTTTCTGCCCTACATATCCCTGCCAGTCACTTCTGCATTCAGTCATGGAGGAAACACACAGAGCCTGTATCTCCTCTCATATACACCACTCTAAAGCAGAGGAACTGGAGTGGAGTCAATAGCATGACAGTGGTGTAAAACTGGGGTAAAGGTGTGGGGAAGCAGGGGTTGAAACTTGAGCTTTCCTGGGCACATTGCACCTCTGAACTTTCCTGTATCAGGGAAAGAGCTTCTGCAACAGGATAAAGACAGACTCTGGACACTGCACTTTGAAATGGGTTAGAAAATCATTAAAGAATCAACAGATTTTGAAGCAAACCTGCTAAGCGTGTACATTCCTGCTGCTAAGACACAGCCGCGTTCAGGATGCAGCAGAAGGATTTGTCATACAAAATTACTACCGATAAGTTTCACTCCAGAGGCAATCACTTCACACAGAGCCTGGAAAGCTGTCCAGGAAGTAGCCATTGGGACCCTAAGACAAAGCAGCCTGAGGATTTTAAAGATTTGCTAAAGACTCGCTGGAAACTTTTAAAATAAATTGAATTCTGTACTTTCTGTATTTCTCTTCCCTCTTTCTTAATTATGAATATAGTAAGACACCTCCATTGCTGTTTGGATTTCATAGGTGGCACAGGACTGGCCACAGATTGTCCTGCTCTGAAATCCCAGGTCCCTGGCACCGCAGCTATAGGAGTCTCTTTTTGAAAACACAGTTTGTTTGTACAGCCATGCCCTGTAGGTCTTGGGGATTTTAGCAAAATATTCCCAGTGGCGTTACTGCCAGGTCAGCTGCTCCCAAGCCGTTTTTTTTACTAAAAGTCCCTGCTGCAGAGATAATCTATTGAGGAGCAATTTCATGAAAGGGGTTTTTGCCATGTCATGGCTGCATTTGGCTGGGAGGACGGCTGCTTTCTTGTAATCTGAGATTCGTTTAGCCATGCTGATGAAGAGGGGGGATTTTCTTAGCGGATTTCCTCATGTGGCAGTAGTTGGCATGAGCAGTGTATGTGTGTGTGCCTCAGTTTCCCCTAGGTGTGTCATGTTTAAGGAGGTGGAGGGAGCAGGGCCTTGTTGCAGAGGACCAGGTATGACTCGCCTAGTAGGCAGGGCCCTGGACGATGGCTTGAGATTGGGTGCCCTAGCACCTGGTGATGGGAGGCCCATCCCATCTTGGAAATCAACCGGTTCTGGCCAGTGAGAGGACAAAGGACTGAGGAGAGAGGAGCTGGACAACCCACCCGGCCAGTTTCAGCCAGTGGGGGAACAAAGGACAAGGGCCCATGTGACCCTGTTGCCTGGGACCGAAGACAAAAGGTGAAGGTGGGGCCGTTGCGGAAGGTGATATAGAAGAATCCATGGACTGGAAGGAGGGGTCCTCGGGACTGGGGACTAAGAGACGTCTGAGGCAGGACAGGAGACAGAGGGACAGGCCCAGATGGACGGTGCTTAGAATTTTCAGGCCCGAGTGCGGTGTTCAGAAGTTCAATAAACCCTCCTGCTTTACGCCAGCTGAAAGTCACTGCAGTCTAGATTTGGGGTTGCGCTGTGCCCGCCAGGCGTGGGGGATCCCAGGGTCCAGAGTGAGTGGACTCCTTGAGGGGGCCCACGGAGAGAGGCAGGCGTGCCCAAAGCTCAGAGGTGCGGTGCTGGGAGGGGCAGGGCTGGCGGGCCTTGCCCCAGACAGAGACAGGCTGTCCCGCTGAAGGGGGTTCCTCCCGGGGACTGCAGAGCCAAGGAGCAGGGGGCATGTGAATCCGTGACAACTTGGTAGCAGAGGAAGGTCGCGGAATGCACCCAGTAGAGGTAGCAATAAAACAAAGGGAGATGAGGGGACCAACGAGGAAATGGCCCATAGCCATCTCACTAAGGACACTGCATGTCTGTGCAGGGAGAGAGGGCTATGCGTGGGGATGTTCACCAAGGAGCAGCTAATTGAGTGGCTGCTAGAAAATGACCAGTCCGAGGAGCAAGTTACAGATCCCACCAGGGCTTCTGGGTCGCCCGGAGAGCCTGGGGGTAGCAGGGGAGACAGTCTGTGTAGCAGCTGGAGGGCCACCAGATTCAATCCCCCCCCCCCCCGGTCAGCAAGGGGGCTTCCCAATTGGATTTCCCCCCGGGTGGATTGGAGGAGACTGGAACAGTGAAGGAGCTGGACATGGAGAAGCAGAGGCTGGCAGACCAGGCGGAGCAGCGAAAACGTGAAATGGCATGGAAGAAAGGCGGGCCAGGAGGACCTGCTGAGGGGAAGCGGGGAAGGACGCCGAGATGCCAGTTCAGCAGAGACCTGAGATGTATTTACTGCAAGGAAAGAGGGCACAAGGTGACACAATGCCTGAAGGTTAAGGAAAGGGAGGCTAAGCCCTTGGAGTGTCAGGTGGGTGGGAGCCCAACCAGAGGGGACACCAACACTCGAGGGGGATGTGGGTGATCGGCCAGGCCATCTGGGACAGGCTGTGCCCTAGTCCCAAGCGCTCATGCTCAGTTTGTGGGGGGAACGCAGAACCGTCCTCGTGGGCTACTCACCGCATTATCCCCATTGAGATGGATGGGAGACACATCCAGGGGTTCTGGGACACAGGCACGGAGGTGATGCTAGCATGGCCAGAGGTGATGGACCTGGACCAGTTAGTGTTCAATGCATACCTACCCCTGAGAGGGTGTTTGGCCCCCTGTAACGAGGCTACATCTGAAATGGGGGCCAAGGAGGGCCCCACAGAGGTTGGAACGCATGATCAGTCTTGCTGAGGTGCTGATGGGAATAGACTGGGAGGACTGGCCAGATGGCACTCGGCGAGCCCTGGTCCTGACCCGGAATTGAAACCAGAGAGCGGCACCCTGCTCTGGTACCCCTACCTGACCATGGGCACTGCCAAGGGGAGGAGGATTACTGAGGACAGGGCTTGATAGGGCTGAGTGAGGGGCTGTGTCCTGAGGTGGGGGACCGAGGCCCAGCCCAGAGCTGTGCCCCAAGCCCAGCTGTGGATTTCCAGGCGGAGCTGCAGAAAAATCCCTCCTTAGAGAAGCTGAGGGCCCTTGCCAGCCACAGTAGTACCAGGTCGCTGGGAAAGGACCACCGGGAACCATTCTGGGGGGAGAGAGGATTCCTGTACCGGGAAGGGGTCCACAGGAGGAAACCTGAACCGTGGGGGTTGGGAATCAGCTGGTGGTTCCCCAGAAGTACCGCCGCCAGTTATGGTACCTGGCCCACAATGTCCCTGCCTCGGGGCACCCGGGGATCCGGCGCACCAGGCAGAGACTCCTACAGAACTTTTACTGGCCTACACTCCAGGACGCCGTCAAGCAGTATTGCAGGTCCTGTGACACCTGCCAGAGGATGGAAAGGCCCAGGACAAGTGGAAAGTAGCCCTGAGACTTTACCCATCGTAGAGGAATCTTTCCAGATGGCTATGGACATAGTGGGGCCCCGCAGCAAGGCCACCCAGTCAGGGAAACCATTAGATTTTGCTACCTGGAGGCAGTGGCTCTGTCCTCCACCAAGGCTGACACAGATGCGCTGCTGACCGTTTTCAGCAGAGTGAGGTGATCTATGTGGTGCAACTGTCCGATGGGGCTCACAGCCACCCAGGGTACCATGTCAGCATGACGAGGCCGTACTCTGACAGGAAGACATTGGTGCTGGCCGGGTGTGAGCAGGGGGAAGACCCTTGATAGGTCTATTCCCGGAGACAGCAGCCAGCCTCCACTGGAGTCAATTCCCCTCTCTGACCAGCTAACCCCTGCCCAGCAGACAGAGATCAGAGAGGTGCTGCGTTTTTACCAGCTGCTGTTCTCCAGCTGGCCGGGGCTTACTAACTTGGCTGTCCACTGGGAGCAAACCCTCCCATCAGTGTTCCCCTTCCAGAGTCATGTGGAAAACAGCTCAGGATCTGGAGAGAGAGAGGTCAAGGACATGCTGACTCTAAGGGTGATTCAGCTGTTCACCAGCCCTAAGGGTGATTCAGCTGTTCACCAGCCCCTTGCTCTCCCCCCCACCCTCCCCGTGGTGCTGGTCCCCAAAAATGACGGGTCAATCCAATTCTGAGTGGACTATTGGCAGCTTAATGCCATCGCTGTGTCCTACGCCTACCCCCTGTGGCACAAAGCTGACGGTGAAGAGAAATGTCTTTATATGCCTTTTAATGTAAAGTACATTTATATGTCAACGGCCCCCACCGGGTCTGGGCTCTCAAATGGCTCAGCATTATGCCAGGGTCTGAGAATCAGGATGTGAAACTGGTTTGCAACAGAATGTGACATTTCCCGTTCTGGGCTCAGGATCCCAGCTGAGAAAAAGCAAAAGAGGAAAGAAACTGCAGCTCAAGCAGCCTTGCCAACTCTTGTGATTTTATCAAGAGTCTTGCAGTTGGGGAGGGGGCCTGGAGTGGTTCTCAAAGCCCTCAATTGCTGGAATCATGTTGCTAACTGAAAATCTCATCTTTCATTTTAAAAAAAGAGTAAGTTTCCAGCCCTTCTGGCTGCAGAGAAAAACTGCAGGGTGGGAATCCTAATCTCTAACATCAGAAGACAAACAAAAAATCCCCTAAATTTGTTTTTTGGTTTTTTTTTTAAATCTCAGGACTTTGAGCCCATCTCAAGATGTTTGGGGTCTGACTCCTGCTTTGGAATGATCAATACCGCAGATGCATGCTGCAAAATAAAGGAGGTTTTAAAAAAATCACTCCGTTTGAATAATCTGAGGTGTTATTTCTAGATACAGACCAGGAATTTGGGGGTTTTAAGCTATAATTTTTACCTTAAGAGCATCACTTTAAAAATATAGTGGAGGGCTGAGGAGAGGTCCAGCTGGGGATTAAATCTATTAACTTTGGCTCTATATGTATATCATACCAAACATGTTCTCAGTGCTTGTAAAACAAGCTTTCACCCTGGAACAATTTTTATAGCTGGGGGTACTGAGAGCCATTGAACCAAACCTTGTATATAATGGAAACTACTTGGAGCCAGAGGGTATGGTAGCCCCCCCTCCACACTCCTAGTTCCAGCACCTATGTTCTCACCCCAACTTCTCCTGATGCTATGTGCTGGTTACAACACCACTTTAAAACTGTGCCAAATTATACATGGCTGAGTCATTCCCATTACCTGGAGAGAAATTAAACCTTGCACTGCGATGCATTAATGGGTTTCTTTAATTAACTTTCTGAGTGCTGCTAGCTAAGAATTTCTCCACTGCACTCAGCATACTCCAGGCTGGTGCATTTTCACACAGGGCCAAATGAATCTTGACCCAGCTGATTCGCCTGCTTTGTGGAGAGGGAAGGATGAGGCATGAAGATGAACAAACCTGAATTAGCAAAAGAAAGTCTCAGAGGTTGATTTATGGGCTGCTCTGGTGTGAAACGATAACTCCTGGTTTGATCTTTTGTGTCACATTTTGAGCCAGAAATCCATGGCTCAGGACTGCAGAGCATCCATATTTCAGGCTCTTGTCCACTGTCACATTCATTACAGATTCCAGTGGGAGAGAAACACCCTGTCTCCATCAGGCTTGATTGTCTACTCCAGAACTAACCCCCAAAATACCAAAGGGCTAGAGGGAACTGAAAGCTTCCTGATAACCCCAAGCCTGATTTCCTGATTCTGGGTTTCCCCTACATTCACTAATGACCGTGCTATTGACAGGCAGAGCAGGGCCAGAGTGGAGTTCCTTACATTGGTTTACGTTTAGTGACAGTAACAATTATTTCCAGGGGAACACACAACATTGGCCTCGTGTCTTGGGACAGGCCGGTCACTTAGAGCTAGGGGGTTCTGAATCTTCATTGTCCTGCATCTTCTGTTGTCATTTCTACCTGTGCAAAATGCCACTCCCAGGGTGAATGAATGGAGAGAGTGGATTTCATGGCACTTTACACTCCCTGGGCCTGCATTTTACACTGGCAGGATTGATGACACAAGGCGAAAGGCAATGGAGAATCCAGGCTGGAGCTGGGAGAACAGCCTCCATCGTTTACTTTAGATTAAAGGGGAAAACAACAAAAGACCAAATGCACAGCCTCCGAGAGAGAGCACGGTGTGTTTATTAACCTCTGGCCAACAGGCTGCATGGGAACCGAACACAAAAGGGCAGACACCCCCAGCAGACTATCTGAAATTTAAAGGAACAGCTGCATAGCTCCGTTCCCAACAAGGTTACTTTCCACTAACACAGTAGTAACTGTATCCTCGGCTATAAACTTCCAGAGGCTGAGGTGCCCACCAGAACAACATTTACTGACTGTCCCTTAGTCAGAAAAATATGCCACATTTAAGCTGCTAAAGGCTGCCCTCCCTGGGCCTCTTCCTATCACCCCACCCTCTGTGATTGTCCCCAAGTTACTGTCCGGGTTAAGGTGGTGTGCAAGGGGCCCGCTCATCACAAGGCAACTGTCTCCTCCGATGGCCCGGCCCCCGCTCCTGGGACAGCTCAGTTCAAGGACTTTCCCCCGATGGGGTAGTCCCAACAATAAATAAAGAGGATTCCCAAAGGCCAGAGTTCCTGTGAGGGGGCATTCTCTACAGGTATGGTGAGGCGAGATCTCAATGCACTGTGCCATGGAGCCAAATATCATTACACTTTTCTGATATATGGGGAAACTGAGGCACCGGGAGTGAAGTGATGTGACTTGCCCGCAATCACCCAGCAGACTGAGCCAGATATAGATTCTAGTTCTCCTGAGTCCCCATCCAGTGATCTTTCCACCAGGTCACGGACCTTTTCACTGGACCTAGCTGAAGAGTTATTGTCCAGTCCATGATGTGACAAATTTTTGCCAGTTTGGGGGCTGAATTGATCTGACAATTCAATTTTTCTGGCATTCAGCTGACTTGAGCGGTTCGAAAACGGCTCGTTGAGTGGCTACTCACCAAACTGCTGAGGCTAAATCACAGCAACGGTCTCAATCCTCCCATGAGTTTTACGCTGGCAGACTCTGCAACAGTGGTGTATGGAGGGGGGGCAGGCCCCGGGTGCTGGCCTGGGGAGGGGTGCCGGCCAGGCCCTCCTCCTTGGAGCTGCCCTCTGTCTCAGGCAGACAGAGTGTCCTCTTGGCTCCTCCAGCAGGCACCAGGAGGGAGCCGTGGGGACCAGAGTCATCACTACCCGCTCCCACTTCCAGGCAACCCCCACCACCCCCAGAGTGGGGGGAGAGCAGGAAATGAGCCTGTAGACTCCCCCCCCCCCCGGCAGAGCACTGCCAATGCTGCTGCCGCTGACAAAGGGGGAGTGGGGGAGAGTGGGACATGGACCTGCAGACCCTCCTCCCCCATGGGGTGCTGCCAACAGGGGTGGGGCACCAATGTAAGTATGGCCCCTGGGCACCGGAGACCCACCATACGCCACTGCCCTGCAAGGAGCACCACTGACGCCAATCAGCTTCTGCTCATATGGTCTTTGCAGGGTTGGGACCGATTACACAATCACCTTCTCAACAAAACATTTTTTCTGGTATTTGACCAACTGATTTATTATTAATACTCCGTCAATGCAGGACTGTTACCTTTCAGTGCAGATTCCAGAGGGTCTCAGCAAAATCCTTGGGAAGAAGTAGGCAGTTGCCAAGCCTAAAATGCAGCCAGGATGCGTGCCAGATTTTGTGACTTAGAAGGATCAATAGTTAGAATGAGTTGTACACTCATGATAACAGGAAGCTTCAGATTGAAAAGTAAAGCATTTGTGGGACAAAACAGAATTCAGGAGCCTTTGTCATGGATTCCCGATAAGTCACGTTAGGCAGGAGGCACTTTCTCTAAGATTTTCACCAGCACCACCCATAATCTATATGGCTAGGATCAACAGATCCAGATTTCTCCAATTTATCTCATACATAGCAGACATCAAATCAACAACTTCCATCCCAAAAAGAAATTTACCTTGACCCTTTGAGTTGGCCTTTTAAATCTATATCTCTTTCCCTGACTTCTTTGCATGTTACAGTGACTTTGTTTGGAAGTTTATCATATATTTTTTTCATCCCAAATATGAAGTTCCAACAGAAAACCATAGTAATACCAGGACTTTAATAGGAAACAATTAAAATTAACAGAGCAATAACTATTAGCTATTTCTTCCCATTATGCTTTTATTTGGGAATATGCAGATTAGTGGGACTATTTCCTGTTCTATTTCTTGACCAACAGGTGGCGCTTGGAACATAACAGGAATTCTAGTCAGGGCAGGTCTACATTAAAAACACTGCAGCAGCGCAACTGTGCTGAAGATCCTCCTATGCTGACAGGAAAGAGCTGGCCCATCGGTGGAGTTAATCCACCACACCCAGAGGCGGTAGCTGTGTCGAGGGGACAAGCGCTCTCATTGACGTAGTGCTGTCTACACCAGGGGCTAGGTTGGCATAATGATGTTGCTCATAATGATTCACGTCACACAGGGTGCAGAATTTCCAGATAAGGAACCCAGAGAAACAGGATCCGTAGGGTAGGGCTGAACTGCAACTGGAGGTACGATTGCATCTCGTGTAGACGTATCTGCCCCCAGCTTTAATCTAGCATGGCTAAAAAGAGTACGGAAGAGAAAGTAACATGGCCTTCAATGTGGGTGATACAAGCTTGCTGGGAACCCTGTGTGCGCACTCCCCTTCTCAGCCCGTCTGGGTCTCTGTCACACATCGCGGCTGCTTTTAGCCCCGCTAGCTAGCGTAGAGCTAACGTGGTATGTCTGCCACTCCAACTGCAGTGGGGATGTGCCTGCCGAGGCCTCGCGCCTTGTGATAAAGCGGCTGGCCTCTAGGATTTCATTACTGAACTAGTCCCCACCTGTAAACTTAGAATGACCCATGTCATGCCTGAAACCAGTTCTCCTGGACCCATTCATGTGGTATGGGGGGTAAGCAACCTGGTAACTACTGTAAATAATGAACTGGTCAGAACTGTCTTTTCCCTGTCTCTTCCACGGAGGGAGCAGAGTTCCATGCCCCCAGGCTTTCTAGCCCTGGACCTTATGTATGTAAAGCTGAAAATATAGGCAAGAACCAATGGCAGATGTAGACCTGAACATTTTGTGTTTCACCCCAACCCTGCAGCACTCAGCTGAATTTTGGTGTATGCATCCTGGTCTTGAGGTCACCAGCTAATGCAGGAGGGGCCATGAGGACAGAACCTAGGACCTAACAAACTAGACTGCTGTAATCTGGGTTTGACGAGAACTCCTGATAGCTGTTAGTAATAGCAGGAGAGCGGAAGAGGTGATTTCTTGCAGGCTTTCAGCCACTGAGAGGCAATGACTGTCACCGCTCTGGGTACTGTATTTTCCAAGTTGATTGGCTCTCCCAGGCCCACAACAGCTGTTGTGTGGAGGACAGTGCGATCTCGTACAACACCTCGGGGCCTGTCCTCCAGTGCTTACCGGCTTTTCTGCCCCTGGACACCACTCAGTGCTCCTCCAAGGTGCCCATTGGGAACAGAGGCATGTAACAGGATCCGGGCCCCACGCCACAGTGTGGTAAATAAAAGCAGATTTCATTGGCAAGGGACAAACCAGAACAAGGAGCAGCGCATAAAAGATGAATAGAACAAATCCTGGGGAATGTAGGGCTGTGACTAGCATGGGTACACTGACACAAGGCTTAAGTTACGGAACATTGAAATGTTACCTTGGGAAAGGCAGAAAAGAATTCTTCTTCCCCTGGGACCAACGCTGTCTCGTTTGCCTGGCAGTCCAATCCGGACACACCCTGAATGCTGTGGGGATATTTAACCACAACTAGAAGAGAGCTAGCTATTTTTTTTAAATTTGTATTACAGTAGCATCACGTCTCCACCTGAGCTCAGGGCCCCATTGTGCCAGGCGCTGTACATATCCCGTGAGAAACAGCCCTGGCCCCCCCGAGAATTTATAGATAAATAAATCAGACAGACCAAGGAAGGATTATTACTTTACAGGTGGGGGACCGACGCACAGAGGCGAAGTGTGAGAGTTGCAAAGTGCTCAGCTTTGTTGTACCTCTACGGTCACTGGAGTCAGCGGTGAAACTCCAGTGACGTCAGTGGGAGAAGAGGCCAGCAAGGCTGGTGCTTTTGAACACTTCCACCTTAGGGACTCACCCAAGGCTGGGCGGGCAGTCTGTGGCAGAGCCACTTAGCAGTGCAGATCTCCAGTGTCCCAGGGCAGTGCTTGATCACCACAAGACCAGCTTTGCTCTCTCCCAGTGTTATTTGGGGCTGCCAAATGTCACGCTGTACAGGGCATTGCCACCCCTCTAATATGGTGATTTTCTTCATTGGAAACCCATGTGATTAGCAACCAAGGGACATGCGGGTTCGGATGTCGGCTGCGGCTGAGGTAGGGGCAATAACTTGTGTGACGAAGTGGAGATATTCTCGTGGTTTTCTCTGTGTGCTGGGTGTGTGCCTCAGTTTCCCCCATTTGTTACGCATGTATTTCGTTGGTGGGAGCCGGGTGTGTGATCATTGCAGGGGCCACTAGAGGGTGGGTCACACATCCGCAGCCCTGACCCCATTGCCCTCCTGAGTCAGCCAGCTGCAGCAGGTTGCGGCAGGTGGAAAGAAGGGGGAATGGCCACCTTTCCTGGGAAGGAGTCAAAGGACTGGGCAGGGATAGAGGAACAGGGATGGGGCGGTGGCTGGCTCCATAAGGGGGCTCGGGAGTAGGGCCTGAGAATGGGCTCTGAGGCACTCCAGTTGTCGCTGGTGTAACTTCTAATTAAGCTGCCAACAAAGTCTGTCTACGCTGTGATCCCGAGAACTAACAACCCTTCTGACTCCCACGCTGGCTGGGAATCGCTTCTGACTGCAAGGCAGGGTGCATGGCCCCTTTGGCGTGGAGGAAGTCCGCAGCATCCTGTCCAGGGGGACCACAGGGGGAGTTCAGGTGGGGCAGGGGTGCTGGACCGTCTGAGGCCAGATTAAGGAGGGTGCTGTGCGGGTGTGTGAAGACCTGAGGGTGCAGACCCCGAAGCGCTAGAGTCCTGCCTGGCTGCGTCCTGAGTGGTTCCGGGGCCCAGGTCCTGGGGGTTCCAGCACAACTTGCGTCTCATTCTGCCTCACTCGTATTCATTCGTCCCAGGCACTAAGTGGTCTCCAGAGCAAATTAAGACCCGGTCCCTGCCCCACGGAGCTGACAGTGACACTGCCCGGGGGATGCCACAAGCAAGGGTGAGAAAAGGTCGGAGTTTGGGGCCCTGATCCTGTGACTTTGGTGGGACAGGAACGAGCCCAGGGTGAGGAAGGCTGAGAGCAGCAAGTGGAAACATTCATTCCCCGCAGCTGGTTGCTCCCAGCCCTGCACTCATCTCCCCGAACAAGGCTCACCTTGCCCCATCTCTCCAGGCTGGGGAGTGCCCAGGCCAGGAGCCGCAGCCCGATTCCTGCTGCATCGCAGCTGTGACACTACTCCAGTCCATGGCTGCTTTGCTCTGCTGGCTTGGGAGATGGGTGTGCACTGCTCAGCCCCAGAGCTCAGCTGGTTCCCTGCCTGCCGGGGCTGGCCAGCTGGGTCCGGAGACCCCCATGTGAGCTTCAGCCCTCATGGGAAGTGCCCTATCGAAGTGCCCAGCAACCTGTCCTGTCTAGGATCTTGGCATGGCCTCTGGCACCAGATGCGAGCCACTCCATGGACAACTACAAACTAACCGGCCCATAGGGGAAGCTTTTTCGTACCACCAGGCAGTTAGTGATACCCCGAAGCAGCAAGGCTTATATTCTATTTAATGGGACAGGGGGATGGTTTCTAGCCCTCTAAGGGCATGTCTACACTGTGTTTTAAAACCTGCGGCAGTGAGTCTCAAAGCTCAGGTCTAGACACTCTGGTCCACGCCACGGCACTAAAACCAGCTGTGCAGCCGTTCAGGTTTGGGCTGGAGCTTGGCCTTCCAGACATCTTGTGGCAGAGAGTTCCACAGGTGAATTATGCATTTGTATCTAGGGACTTCCTCTGATCTGGTTTGAGCTGTTGCCTTGCCCCCCTGGTACTACAGGAGACAGGGCAGAACAGCTCCACCTCTCCCCTCTCTGTACCCGGGCATTATATTTGTATCCCTCTCACTGGTCTCTTCTCTAAACTAACCAGCCTCAATCTTTCCCGGCTGGTGCAAAGTGGACCGCTTGCTAAAGCGTGAAGTTCAGCCCATGTAGTGGGTGACTCCTGGGCGTTTCTTACTAGTCAGTCACTAACATCCTGAGGCACCCAGAGCTTTTTAAACCGGATTGGCAAAAGCACCCAGGCCTGCATGAATAAGGCAATGGGTCGGCCAAGATGCTGCTCAGGAGAGACCAAACCAGCTGCCACGTGAGCTGGGATGGGATTAGGGTGACCAGATGTCCCTATTTTATAGGGACAGTCCTGTTATTCGGGGCTTTCCCTTACATGGGCGCCTATCGTACTCTCAGAGCTCAAAAATCTCTGAGCTGGGGGCGTTTTGCTGTGTCTTGCACCGGGAGCTGACGAGGGGGAATTCGGTGCAGATGGGATCCTTGAAGCGTCTTCTTGCCCTTCCCAGCTATTCATGAGCCAATGTTCTCCTCCGGGGCTGCGGGTGCTGGGGGAGACGCCCAAGTAACAGGTCTGGGGGCTTGTTTCAGCCTTCAAATAGAACAAAACAAAGAGGCTCAAACTAATTGAGAGTCACAAAAAGACAAATCAAGGGCGGATCAGAAAAAAATGGAGGACTGGGAGTCAAGACACCTGGGTTTTTTCCCTGGCTCTGACTCTCACCTGGTGTGTGAGCTTGAGCGGCTCACATCACCTTTTTGGGCCTCCATTCCCCCACAACTTGCATCTGTCAAGTCTATTTGGACATGTCTGTACAGCCCCTAGCACAATGGAGTCACCAGCACAGCTGCTTGGCGCTCAGATACAGCAGTGAGGAGTATGGTGTACGCAGGGCCCAAACATAATGTTTTCAGGCCCAGTACAAACTTGTAACACGGGCCCCCTCCCACACACATCCCACAGCCCCTCATCCCAGACAGACAATCTCACAAGCCATGAAAAATGTTTGAATTCTGAAATTACTGTTACATATTCTACGTTTCCAAAAAATACCCCCTTGCTATTTTTCTTTAACATAACACCCAGCCTGAGAGTCCTACACTTCTGCTGACTGTTTTGTAACTTTTTGGTCATTATAAAGGTGTTATGTCCTGTCAATGTCTTGATTATTTTATTCTAATGGACCAATGTGATTGTAAACATTTTATAATTAGGCCAATTAACTTTAGAGCCTTATTTTTCTGGCCTTTTTCATTGCAAAATCATGAATTAGCCCCCCAAAGTTATAATCTCAAGAGTTCCAAGAACGTTACCATTGTGTGGGTCACCAGCAGATTATCTCCTCCTCGGGATGCTAAACCTCATGAAGTAAGAAGTAAGGTAACATCCAACAATCTTTCCAATATTTCTTTCCATCTTGTAGCGTCTGTTAATATTTATTTTTGAATCTCACTGTCCACGCCATGTCCACCTGACAGTGATGGCTGTAATCGCTTCCACTGGCAGTAGCAAGTTTTATGTTCTATGCTCTTTTCATGTTCAGGAAGTTTAGTATATAGTTGATGCCATTTTTTCACAATTGGTGAATACCTTTCATTTTTGGCCAGCATACTGCATTAAACATCCCTTCAGGGAACAGCTGACATGGAAAACAATACAGTGCTTGGTTGGTGGCACTCTAAACAAGCCAATCTCTTGGTATCTTTTCTCTCTTCTTGGAAGAACCAGCCAATCAGCAAGCCGTGGCTGTGCTGCTCGAAAGCCACCCCAAACTTTGGTATCTTTGAGGGTGGGGATGTTTCACTAACCTGTTGTGGACATGTGTAAGTGATTGAGACTAAGTAAAGTAGAGCTTTCAAGTGACAGCACACTTGTGTTCTACTGTTCCTGCCAGCCCATCTATTGGCCGGATAGCCGTGGCACCATCTGATTTATTTCCTGACTCCACCCTGCACAGAGTAACGTTGCCAAGAGCTTTGGGTTGAAAGAACCTCGGGTAACACTGCAGCTTTGCAGCCCAGACCCTCCCCACTCCTAGTCTCTTGGCCACGGCGCCCCCCTGACCGCGGTGCCCTGGGCGGTTGCCCATGTTGCCCATCTGTTCAGCCAGTCCTGGGGCTGCCCATAATAGGATTCAAATCATATTTCATTTGGAAGGACTTAAATTCTGCTGCAGTGAATTGGGCTCTATTGTCCGTCGCTGGTTGTTCTGCAATGTCAAAATGAGCAAAACTGCACTTCAGTTTCTTGATAATACTGCAACATGTTCTGTCTTTCAAGTATGTTATTTCTGTATTCCTGGAAAAAGAGCCCATGAAGACCAGGTAATGATGTCGTCTACATTCACATAAATCCGCAGCTAGTCTTTTCCAAAGGCTCTGGTAGAGTCTTTGTACACTGTATGGCTCAGCTTTGTCTCTTAAGTTGATTTGTACCAGATCTTCTTTCAAAAGTCCAATATAATCAAATCCTCCATCAAGTTCTTCCGCCTTTCTCACTAGGCCCATCATGGCTGCCACCTTGCGGCTGAGAAAGCTGTTGGTCTGTGATCACATGCACAGGTTTTAGAGACACGAAGTGGGTGAGGTAATATCTTTCGAGCTTACACAGAGCTCTTTGTCGGGTCTGGGAAACATACTCCGAGCGTCAGAGCTAAATATAAAGTGGAACAGATAGTTTAGCATACGTAGTTAACACATATTTCAAGGGACCAGCCAAGGTGAAGTGGCTCGTAATGAGGTCAACCGACAACTCTCCGACACCACCTTCTATAAGGAACTCGAAGAAGTCCCCATACCCCAATTCACTCAGGAATTTAAGGATATCATCAAATTCTTCCCCAAACAACTCCAAAAGAAACTCTACAAGCTCAACCACGAAGAGCCCACCCCAGGGACTTTCTACATGTTCCTATGATACATAAACAAGGGAACCCCGGCAGACCCACCATATCTAGCCATTGCACTCTGATCAAAGGAATACTGGGACTCATAGAAACCATCCTCAAACCACTCACCACACACAGGGCCAGCTTCCACCAGAACACAACCAGCTGCCGCCACAAACTCCGCAACATTAGCAGCCTCCCTCAGATCACCATCCTTGACACCATGGATGCCACCTCCCTACACACACACATCCCTCACAATGTCGGCATAGCTGCCTGTGTCAAATGTTCACAAGATACTGGACAACCCTCAGAGATCCACCCCAAACACAGCCACACACATCCTCACCCATCACAATTTGACACTCATCAAACATTTTGTCCGAACCGTGGGAACAGCCATGGGCAGGGCTGTCCCCAGGCGGATTCGGGGCCCAGGCCAAATCAGCTGGGCTCGCGCTGTCAGGGGACAAGCCAGCCCAGTGTCTCATCCTCCCAGTTACAGGGGCCACTACTTACATTTGCGCCTCCCGTGGGGGGGCCCATTTCCCGCTCTCCCCCACTTCCCCCCCACCCTGGGTGGTGAAGAGCGGGAGTGACAGGGACAGATACCTCTTAGCAGTCTGGCAGCGACGGGGAGAGGGTGACAGCCAAAAAGGGGCTCCAGAGCAGAATCTGTCTGGCCCCTGTGCGGCTGGGGTCCCTGCGGCTCCCTCCTTGCATCCAGCATGGGGGTGGAGGTGCCGGGAGGAGCCTGCTATCCCTGCACCGGTAGCTTTCAGCCGCCTAGACAGAGGGGATGACTCCTCTTCTGGGGTCCCAGTTGCCGCCCCTCCCTCAGGCTGGTGACTGGGGGCATGGCCTCCTCCTCCTCTCCCCCTTGGTACACCACTGGCGGGGCCCCCCAAAGCGCAGGGCCAGGGGCAGTCATCCTGATTTGCCCTACCCTAGGGATGGCTCTGGCTGTAGGGACTAG